>OZ026551.1:2301517-2349017 GCA_964020155.1 Chondrilla cf. caribensis | reverse complement strand
TTCTGTAGCTCTACACGTATGCATTGTCAATTATTAGTGAATTGTACAATTGTATCTATCCACAAGAAACTTTTACCCTTGTCATTTGTGCATAGTTTGTCTTTGAATGTACAAGTAGTACTCAAATCCCAGCTCTGGGATTGTAAACATACATGAGATCTCAATGACAAGGGACAAAAGAGGAGGATTTACATGGCTGAAATGAGGCCCAACGGGATGTGATGGTGTAACTGGTTTCACAAGTGGATCACTGAGTTATATATAATATGTTGAAATTCTCATGCACCACTGAGTCTCCCACTATATGCCCTCTACTCTGTAATTGTCATGGAGTACACCTGGATGGTTAGTGGAAGGTATAGATGCTAGTGAGTAGTTAACCAATTCCTTACACATGCATTGGAGTGGATATCACCATATCAACATTGTTGGGTTACTGGCAGTAGTCAGATATTTCCTGTCCTTTTAAAGGCTGTGAGGTGGACTAATTCATGAAGACAGAGTGGACATCACAAATGTCTTCTAAAGTGTGTAAGAATATTGCATGTTCCACTGGTAACAAACCTACATGACTGATAATCATGACTTCCAGCATAATAGGAAATCACACTCACATCCCATTTCAGTGAAGGAGCACTACATTATGATCTCTCAATTTGATTGTTGGGTGTGGTCCGTGGATGCGGTTCTGGTCAAGGTTCCTGGTGCTTATATCTATGGTTGTTTGTTGGTCTCATGGCTTCTGGGTGTAGCCCTGGATGTTGTTGCTGTTCGCAGGGCACTAATTGCCAATGTACATAATACATGTACATAATACATGTGTATAAATTAGTGAAGTTTCATGACAAAATGATATATTACTAAGCACTTAAATATTTATGATAATCATGAGAATGTGGAACATTTGCATAATATAGTTATAATTTTGGAATCTACCTCAAAAAGACATTACATATTATGTATTCAAGCCCTCATGGTCCTAGGTGTGTGTGTGTGTGTGTGTGTGTGTGTGTGTGTGTGTGTGTGCGTGTGTGCGTGTGTGCATGTGTGCATGTGTGCATGCGTGCGTGTGCACTTTATTGTTTACACACAGATTATTGTGTCTGTCAGTCCATGATGTACATATGTATGTACATACTATGCACATTTCCTTAGTTACGTACATGCAAAAAAATACTATGATAATCATGTACTGTACAGATAGTGTGTGAATCACATTCAAAGTGCACACTTGTTTACGTAGACTTCCCTGCATCATTGTGTTGTTGATGTTGTTATTATTTAGGTCCCTAAGGAAGGACATTAAATCTAGGCCAATGAGCCAGCTAGAGGTTCCAAATGCCGAGTCTTTGGAAAAGGTTTAGTTATTATTATCCTTATTATCATTGATATTTTTATTATTATACTTTTGTGAACACAATTATTCAGAATGATGATAATTATAATTGTAATTAATTTACTATTGAAAATGATATCATGTGATTGCTATTGAAGTTTGATTGAAATGGTGAGATTTTCATGATAATATTACGTAATTAAAAATATTGAGGACAATATGATTTTTTTTGCATATAATATATAGTTATAATTATGTTATTTCCATTGTTTATTTAATTTAAATTAAATGTATCTCAAAGTTTGTACTTTACCGCTGAATTAGGACAAACTATATTTCGATTGGTGTCCTCGTTGACCCCGCCCCCCGACGATCTCCACGTGGAACAGCTCTCACTGTCCTCATAATTCGATGAAGAGAAAAAGCCGATTCGCTCTTAGATTCGCTTCAGATGTCATGTACGTGCTCACCTGTTCAGTTCTAACTTGAATGGCCACCAACGTGACGGTCACTACTGGCACTCCCGACGATCTCCACGTGGAACAGATCCACGCGCTACAGCTTTGGTTGCCAGGGTCCAGTAGGTGAGTCCTGTGGATTGCCGTGTTCGTCTTCTGTTTTCTCCCTATGATTCCTTATGAAGTCTTCAATATCCTTACTCTTGATTTACCCATGTCTTGATTATAAACCCGTACATTTATCGCTCTCCTCGGCTCTCCCTTCATATCGCAGTAGGATAGGATTCATGCCGGCCAACCGAACATGGTAAGCAGATCGTACACTTTATATTTGTGTGTTACTCGTACTCGAATTGTAGACGGTAGTTGACAGCATTAATGTTGGTTTGAAACGTTGACTTTTAAACTTCTTAGTCCTGTTAAGAGGCGAACCGATCACAGAGTGTACCTCCAACATAACAGTTACTGGAAGTTGTTGAGTAAAACACTTTAAATTTTATGTGTAAGTCGTTGTAAAAGGCTATAGGTAACTTTGCCCTTTGTCATCTGTACATAGTTTCTGTCTTTGAATGTACACGTAGTACTTCAATCTCAGTTCTGACTACTCAAATCTCAGTTCTGGGATTGTAAACATCCATGAGATCTCAATGACAAGGGACAAAAGGGGAGGGTTTACATGGCTGAAATGATGCCCAATTGTTCGGATGTGATGGTAAAACTGGGTTCACAATTACTGAGTTATAATAGTATTAAGTGTTGAAATTCTTGTGCACCACTGAGTGTCCCGTTATAATGTTCACTCTACTCTGTAATTGTCCTAGAGTAAACCTGAATGGTTAGTGGAAGGCAGGATGCTACAGTCTGAGAGTAGTTACCCAATTCATTTCACATGTGTTGGAGTGGACATATATTCAAGCACTCTCAATAATTGTAAGCATTTTAAAGCTTAAACCAATAACCAATTAGTCCTTTTTTACTTCTGTTTCAGGCCAATGACAGGAAAATGATTATCATTGGTAATGCACACACAGGATGCAGATAGAGATTTGATCCACAGCCACGATGTCTCAACATCTTTATAGTGGCCTGTAGCCCTCTGAATATGCATGGTGTGTTCCCAGATGTAGAGTTGCATCCCATAGCTGGAACACACCTCTCCGTTCATCACTTAAGCTGAAAGAACCAAGTGCTTCCTTCCCATACTTTCTCAATTTCTTATCCTGTCCGCCGCTTCACTACCCTCTCAATTATCTTCATTCATGCTTACCTCATTAACACCTGCTCGAATGACATCAATTTAGATTGATCTATACTCCTCCCATTAAAGTGCATGTATTTGCATGTGTATATTGCCGTGTGTGCCATCACATATCCTTAATCAACTGCCAAGAACAAGGGAGTTTACCATTCAACCTATCTTGTGCTCATCCTCTATGCAGTGGGTGTGGCAATGGCAGCTGGTCCTACCCACCCTTCCTGCCAGTGGGTGCTCAAGTCATGAATGTGTGACAACACCTCTCTCCTGTATCCCACCCACCCCACCACTCTGCCCACCAGCCTGCTTGTACTACATGCATGTTCTCAGTAGTCCTAGTCCTCAGTGTAGCTGTTGGTGTGCTGAGGGGGCTTGTCATACAAAAAGTGGTCCCCACCGAGAGTGGTCCCCCGGACTATTTTCGGCACCATATTTGGTCTCCCACATACCATCAAAAATGGTTAGGGTTAGGATTTGGGTTATGATTAAGGTTAGGTTTAGGGTTTAGGGTTAGGTTTAGGGTTTGGGTTAGGTTCAGGCACAAGCGGACCATTTAGGACGTCGAAAACCTGTCCGCACGGACTGCTTTTGCCGCTATTTCTGGTCCCGGGGACTGTTTTTGGCAGCGGACCATATTTTTCGTGACAGGCTCATGTGTGTCAGTTGCCGTATGTCACAAGAGAGTGTGTCAAGTAGTGTATGTTAAGTGTACTATGTACTATGAAATTGTAATAGTGAGTTTCCATTAATGTTTACTACATGCTTGTACAATAATATACAGACATGCACATACCCACACATGCACACACACACACACACACACACACACACACACACACACACACACACACACACACACACACACACACACACACACGCAACACACATACACACATTCACTGTATAGTTCTCTTCTCATTCATATAGTCTGCGAGTACAGTCCAAAGCCATGCATCACGAAGACACATGTACAGCTGCAGACGTTGGCAATTATCTGTTCCAAAAATTAAAGTACTTTTCAATTACAGCCTGTTCTATTCATCATTTTTAGCTAATATTTGAACTACTTTATTCACTTAGCAAGTAGCCAGATACTATAATATACCTAGTACTATTATTAACAATTTGTTGTCCGTACATTAATTATTCAATTCAAAATATTGTAAATGTTAACAATGATAAGAGTGATAACGAACATAAGTGATTATGATAAACATAAGATACACACTACATGAAGATAGTTATAATAAATAACAATGACAATAATATAATAATAATAATGACTACAATTACAATAATGAATAAATAATTATGCAATATATTATAAGACAATTGGATTAAATTGTTCGACAGTGCCAAGCACTGAGGCAGCATTGCCCCTTTGCAGGACCACTGAGATCTGTTGAATCATGTGATACCAAACCATCACATCTAGCTCAGTGTAGAACTCATGGGCCCCTTGGTCGAACACACCAGATGTCTCATACAGCAGCTAGAGGGGCCACATGGTGCTGGCCAGCTCCTCATATTTGGTACTCTTCTTCACTTCAGCTGTGGTGGTCACTGACCCCGCCTCTGTCACTGCCAATGCCATGTGAGAAGCCACATAGGTGTCTGGGCACATAACATCCCAGACCAAGGTTCGCCCTGCTTACCATGGGGTGATCATGACCCCATCTGGACGTTTGCCATCTAATCTATAGAGGCCTGTAGGCTCCAGTGTGGAGGGAATCTGAGCTCTGTCCAGGGATGTCTTGACAATGACGTTAATTGCCGCATGCCGTGGGAAACACCTCGCACTGAATATACAGCTGAGGCCATTTGTGTGGCGAGTTCATCAACAGGACTTCCGCATTGAAGGCATAGATGGGTTCTATTATTGTGTTAATTATTATCAATATAGTATGAAACAGGTTATTTTATATGCTGTCCAATTATTATTTAACTGTTATACAGATTTGCAGCTCTGTTATGACATTATCAGATAGAAACAGTAAACATTGCTTGTTTATGTCAATTCTCAAGTGATGAATCTAATTATTGGCCTAAACTGGCTCAAAATGAGGAAGCCAATAACATGTTGACACATAATTTGACTGAATTCCAGCAGATATCTTATTATGGACATATCAACAATTGACCACTTTACAGTCAACACAGACTCATGTCTGCACAATGTCCTAAAATGTTACAAATTATGCTCAATTGTTTGTTAAGTGGGCATGTAAGGGTCACTAAATAGTTGACTCTACCTGGGTAGGGTCCACAAATTTGGTGACCCTACCTGGAGTTGTGCTTGTTTACTGTAAATTTATGAAGCAGCTGATAGAAATGCATAACAAATCACACAAACTCCAGTACTGTTAAATAATAATTGGAAGGTATATAAAATAACATGTTATGAGAATAGTATGAGAATTATTGTTGGTACATATCTATGTATTATACATAATATAATTTGTAGGTAAATAATTTTATGACATTACTATTAATAAATTATTATAAAAAATTTTAAAAGTTCAATTGAAATATAAATAAATATACATAAATACAATACTGCATGGGGAACATGCGCACGTGTGGCCATGGCTGCAATAATATTATTATTAATGATATTATAGATCTTAATTGATTGCAATTGTGTCAGTATAATATAATTATTATTGTCAACAATTACAATTATTACGGTAATTAGTAGTATTACAATTTTAATTAATATTGGCAAACACAATAATAATTAAGGTAGCACATGCATGTATGTGTTCAGATGCATGAGTAATGTGAATTGATTTCGGTATTGATATCATAATTTTCAATATCACTTCATGACCATTACAATAATAATAATATGTATCCTGACAAATGATATATTATGATTACTTCCAATTCAACATCAAAACAAGTATGTTGTCAATAATGATTAATCAGTCTGAGAGTGCATGCACCATCCAAATATCTCTAGTTCTTGGTACTTTGTTTTGAAGGATCCAGTGTAATGCACACATCTCAAAACACTCCTTGTCTTTATTCCAAAAATGTTTCATCTCATTGTCATCCAAACACACAATTCCATCAAACATCAGAAAGTTGTAAATATCAAGCTTTTCTTTGCTGTAACAATAAGGAAGATGTGAATTACATAGAGGTAGGTCACTATCACTGTACACAGCACTTCTTACCTTATTGTTGAGGTATTGAAAGCTGGTAGGACACTCACATCCAATAGATCTTTACGTTCCATGGAGAGTGACATAGTTTGCATACCTTTCTCCATGGCTAGTGTCAACAAACCAGGTAGATGCTTCATAGCATGTACAGAGCTGACATAACCTCTCAACTGTGATCCATGACAACTGATCAAGCAGTAAACATCAGGGGTGTACTGTAAACAAAGTGTAATGATATATAGTATACAAAGATGTCCTTGAATACTGAAGGAGGAATTCAGTGCATAGATGTCATTTATAAGAAATAAGAACATTTAGCTATATTCATGGATATTACAAAATCAATGTATTAGATAGATATAATATTATACATGGACATAATAAAATCAATGCATTCTCACCATAGGACCAAAGCGGATCAGACATTCTCCAAAAGGTTCCATCCACTCAAGATGAGAAGCATCTTCCACCTGGCAGCGGAAAGCAGTAGAGGATGCTGGATGTCGTGCACAGATATCAATTACATTGTGGGCTTCCTGTGATCCTGAGTTTATAATAACAAATAGTAAACATGAAACACATAACAACTGTTACGTAATGGCAATGTACAGTCAGAGCAGATGAACTGACACAGTGAAGTGTACTTACAAGGTGGAAAAGCATGTGTACATGGACATGTCATGCACACGCTCACATACACAGTATGCATATAGAGACATGTCCAGACTCAGAAATGATTATTGAAATGTCCTTGTAAATGCACCAACAGATAATCATGTATAAATGGAACAAATCTTACATTATACATTAACTATACAACTGCTACTCACATAATAGTGAAATTTAAAAGTCCTCAAACATAGGTCTACAATACACAGATTTACAATCCACTCAGTGACACATACATACTACAACACACCTGCTGGGATGGTATCATACACTACAGTCATTAACTCCTTGTGTCGTCTCTGAGATACAGCTTGGGTAACATGTGACATGAACTGGTTGCCAAAAGTGGTAGAGGAATAAGCAGCTATGGATAACTTCCTCAAACTGGTGGCTTTCAAAGTGTCCTCCATAGGTCTCCATTTTTCCTCATCGAACACAACATTGCCATTCTATAGGTATTTGCACATAAACAAAGGAAATAGTTCAAAGTGCATACATGAAACATACGATACTTTGAACAAAAAAATGAAAGTACTACAGGTGCACCCATACCCATATTCGGACCATATGTAGTCAACACATACCTAACTCGTAAATGGGTGATCCATACTTCTCTACTACTCATATGGTATGTATTAGTGTTGTTTTAGTTAGCAAAATCTATTTTAGTAATAGTTATAGTTAATCAACTGATGACAGAAAATAGAATTTTAGTAGTAGTTATAGTATGTAGCCAATTCCTAGATTTTAGTTATAGTTACAGTTTTAACTCTAGAATGGAAATATTCTAGTTATAGTATTAGTTACAGTAACGAGTGTTTTACATGTACACTCTACCATCATGATATGTTCATGCCTACATAGTTCCCAATGCTCCTAGTCTTCAATAATCTGTATATGAACACACCATTTCCATTTACTGCGAACAATTTCATAGTGCTATTATGGTCTCTTTGTACTCCAACATAGTCTTGTACAGTAACTATAAGATTTGTGGCAGATATTTGATTATAGTTTTAGTTAGGGACATTTATCATGTTTTTAGTTACAGTTATAGTTATTTGAAGGTGACTCCTGTTCTTTTAGTTAGTTATAGTTATGATTAACTAAAAGGTCCAGTGCATTACTAAAACATATTTTAGTTTTAGTTATGATTAATCAAAACAACACTAGTATGTATTAAAAGAGAATATTGTGCAATAAAAGTATGATATTATTATGCAGTTTAACAGCAGTTATGTAGTGTGGCACAACTAAAAAAATATGACTATTCAAAAGTAATGTTTAAACTACAGCCAAATCATGAGTGAATTATGATCAAAATATGATAGAACTAAAAGTGAAATAACTGAGCTGCTCAAGTATAACATAGCATTGCCACCGTAGTCTAACAATAGATACACCAAAATAAAGATGAAAGACAGAGAGAACAGCTATGACGGATCATTGGAAAATAATGGAATTATGGTCACCCCATGATCAAGTTATGGTAAGGTTACAAATCGTTCTGCAAAATGATTATATTTTGCTACAGGGCAACTACAGCAGAGGGGGGAAAAGTTTCCGTAATTTAAAAAAACTATGTATGATACAATTACAATTAAACTACAACTGCAGTACATTCACAGTAGTCTGATATTCACCATAATTACAATTGCACAAGTAGTGAGCAGATTACCACAATAAATGCATTATGTATCATATTCATGGTTGTGTAATCACAATTATGGTACAGGTGGAGCCAGTTGGCAGCCATTTTAGAGCACACAAGGAAGAAGACATCTCCTCTACAGCTGAACACCTGTAATTTGACAACTTGATGTGCTATTTCTAACCTACGTATGTCATGAAGAATAATGCATCCATGTTTAAAATTAATAATCATTCCTTAAATCTATCATAGAGTGCGATAGCACTCTATATGTAGGGATGACGCAGAAAAAAAATGACGGCCCTATACCTCGCATACATTGCAGTTCCGCCAAATCTCGCCTACGGACATCTTAATTACTGTTATGCATATATTGTGTTGTTGTTAACTGTTATTATGGTTTAAAGGATCATAGTTGCTGTGAAATGATTACATAGCTTTTAGGAAGAAAACACAGATATGATATGGTCACTACGGGACAATATAATACTACATTATTATATGAATACTAATATATAATGTTTACCTCTACCATACAGTTACACTGTGTCATGATATGGAATTCTTTGATTCCTACCTACCTATTAATTACAATTTAAAGGATCATAGTTGGGGTGAAATGATTACATAGTTTTTAGGAAGAAAATAGAAACATATGGTCACTACGGAAATATAGTATAATACAAATATATGAATACTAGGGAAATGTTTGCCTCTACCATACGGTTACACTGTGTTACGATATGGAATTCTTTGATTCCTACCGTACATGTAGGCTTATACTACACAATACATCTAGTCCATCCAGTGGAATTGTTACTATTAGTACTGCAGATGGTATGATAAACCAGCACCATATTTGGTAAGAGTTATTATAAACTACAAGGTTAACAAGTCAGCCAACAATGAAATAGCCACAAACAGTGAGCATATTGTAGGACAGACATAACATTGACTATTACTAGAAGCAATGTAGTGTGGTAGGGAAAACATGGGGAATCCATCAAGTTTGGGATGAGAACAAGCACTCACCTGTCCGGTGTCATAGGCTAGAATCAAGGTGTGCAATGACTCCATCTTGTTGCTGGATAATAAAGCTTCTTGGAGGAGGACCGGGGAAGAGGAGGACACATCAAGTACTTTCAATCTGCTTTTGGTAATTGATGTAAGGGCTTGTGCAGTAAACTGATCAGTGAGTGGAGCATCATGCTGTCCAATGTACAATTCACACAAATCAGGTTGAGCAGCAACCACACTGGCTGTACTTTCTGCACTTGGTAGAGTTCCCTGAAATGAGACAAAACACACAGTCTTGTGGTAATGTTATGTACACATAAAGCTTACAATAGCCACTTGAAACCAGGTTACACTGAGGAAATAGTATATGGAGATATTATGACAGCATAATAGTTATAAAAAGGAGAAATGTACTGTGTAGGCTGAACCATCCAATGCCATACTGAAAATTAATATAAACTACCCCAGTATATATGTGTAGGTTATCGCCCTAGGACGAGTCACTTCGCCGTTTTAGAAACCTAGGGATGTTGCGTAATCACCGAGGGCGGAGCCCGAGGTAATTACACAGCATCCCGAGGTTTCTAAAGGCGAAGTGATTCGTCCGAGGGCGATAACCGACTTATACTATGGAAAAACGCACTATAAGGTAATATTCTGTTGCCTTGGCTTTGTTGAGCAATTTAGGTAAAGCTAAAGTGCTATTTCGGAAGCAGACGTTGATTGGTGTAGTGACGCCATGTTTACACGACCTCCATGACGTCATTTTCTACGCATGCGCAATGGACATTTCGATTTGAAATCGCGTCTTTTAATCATATGAATATGTCTCGCAAGCGGTCGGTGCCTCGCAACCCTGACCCTGACTGGAAGCCTCCCAAAGAATTTCTTCTTGGCCTGGGTGAGCCATGGGAACCTGATTCCTGGGACTAAGATGATCCTGTTTGAGATCAACTACTATTAGCTGGATTTCAGCAGTATGGATCGGAATCTGTCACTGTATCTGTGGAGACTAAGAACGAGGGAGAGTCTTCTAAACAAGAAAAGCGTAGATGGGGATCTCCAAAGACAACTTTACGGCTTGAAACGATCTGCGAGGATGGCATTCCTAAAACAACCTGAAAACAAACAGAGTGGACTCTGTCGGTCTGTTTTCAGTGGGCGGCCTATTGTAGAGAGAACACTATTAATTCCGTACATTTTAGCTCTTCTTTATTAGTATTGTTTTGTATTCGCATCGACATAATCTGAATCACTTTTGTATACTTTTTTGATTGTAATGAGCTTCTAACAATGTTTTATCGTGTTGTGTTCAAGTGAATTTCTTTCATGGTTACTAATATGAAAAATAAACGTACTATGTTGTAGGTCATTAAAGCATTAATGACCTTGGTAGCTAGGTCATTAATGCGTTAATGACCTAATAGTGGGTATATACTGTGGTATAATTACCTCATTAGCACCAAAAGATCAAAGCATATTATGCATGCCATAGTATAAGTATAAAAATTGTGCATATGTAATAGGGAATTTCAAATTACGGGTGATGTTGGTAAGATGAAAAGCACATTTTAATACAGAAAGTATGGAAGCATACAAGTGTTCATTACCTCTGCTGATCCTTTACTGTCAACAACAGAGAACCTCAAGTACAGGTTCTTTAACTCCAGGCAACTCTCGAGAACACTACCGACTGATGACAAGTCTAAAGGGATGCATGCACCAAAGGGAAATGTAATTGTACATCAAGTGATATTTCCAGTGGATTAGTGCAGCTACTGAAAATAACAATTATTTGCATTTGAATATTAATGGTAACAATAAAACATAGGTTATACTAACATAATATAAATCAGGCCATTATTACTAGTGAGTACAAATAATAATGTATCTGTCAGTGAAATATTGTCAATGGATGAATTCCTCAATGGTAATACTCATAATGAAGACTTGTACAAAATTAAAACTGCATGCAATTGGTCAATTTTGCTGTCATATGTGTAAGAATGCTTAAAGTTTTACGCAGGGTGATTTCAAATGGCTTTGGAACACTGTCATAATGGTATGGATTTAACACTCTTTCAGTAATGTACAAATCAGCCATTATTGCTTTTGAACACAAACATAATTATGGATCTGTAAGTGAAATATTGTGATTTAATACATTACTCCAAAAGTTGGAGTTGACTCATACAGATGAGCAACTATATCTAGATCGGAAGATGGTCGTTTTAATGCATTATAATTTGAAAACTGGTGTAGTTATTAAAAACAATTACTGACAGTGATCAACCATAACCAAAACAAGTCACACTTGAGTTAACTGTCATGAATATTTCACAATCTGTGGAGCATGATAGTATGGTCAAATCCAACGAAGGGATACTTCTGTTGGGTTTAACCAGTTAGTTACACTTACCTGAACTAGCTATTGATCCTTGAAGATGTAAAGAGTCCAAGTCGCAATGGTGGGAATTGTAATTGAAGAAGTGATGTAGCTGGACACCGGGTGAGAGGTTCACAGTGAGTTCTTCAATTTTCATTCCAGTTTGCGCCATGCACCAGCCAGTGCACAGTAGTAGGTAGTTGTCACAGCGAAGTAGTGTTAGGTGGGAGGAGAATGTTTTTGCCATGACTTTTCTTGTTAGCTCTTCATTCCTGCTTTCATACAGGATAACGGGCAGAGTGGACTGGTGCAACGCTGCATTCTCTTTCAGTAAAATGGGGACGAGTTGTGAAAAGACGTTTTGATCTGCGAGATGTGTGACTCCTGCAAAGAACTGGTACAGCAACAGTCGCTGATCCTTGGTGGCGTCTTCAGCATCACTGAGCAAGCAGTCGATTACATCTTTCTGTCGCTGCTTGAGTGGACCCTCTGGGAATTGATCCAGGTACTGCTGCAAATGTGGAGGATATGGCTTCTTGGATACGTCTGGAGCACATTCCTGAAGAACCCTGATCTGTTCCTCTTTGTCAAGGAGGTTCAGTTCCAATGCAGCAAGACAGGATTGAACCGATGAGTGGAGATAGTGATGGCTGCCTCTCTCCACGCCTGTGGCATCCAATTGACTGCAGCTCAGGAGAAGGTTGTATCCACTAGTGGGGAGCTTGATCCCAAGATGCCGAAGGTCGTCATCGCTGAAGACAAACTGGTTTTTCCTCACTCCTTCCAGGGCTAGCTTTGCCATGTTGCGGAAATCCTCAAAGTGAGTACTGTTGAGGATGTCTTCAATGGAGGAAACACGATCTCGCACTTTCACCCTCTCCTTTAGGTAGCGGTTGCTTGCCAGGACTAGGAAATTCAAGTACACTTCAGTCACAGTGGGAGGGAGTGAGCCGACTGTTTGATACACAAAGCAGGCCATAGACAGCACCATTGGATACATGCAGAGGTCGGACAAATCGGGACGCTGGGAAAGGAGATCAATGAGGAGAGAGGACTTCTTGTCATTATGGAAGTAGTTGTTCACGAATTGTTTCTTCTGCTCAATGGAGAAGGGAGCAATCTCTATTCTTCGATTTACTTCTTGATACAAAGATTCAGCTGCAGCATGGCGTGAGGTTATGAGCACGGAGGATGCTGGGAGCTCATCACCCTTGATGATGCTGTCCAGGAAGGAGCAGTTTTGGGGGCGCTCATCCCATCCTTCCAAGAGGAGCAGAATTCCCCTTCCTTCGGAAAACTCCTCAAAAAGCTTTTGTATGTCAGGCGGCTGGAGGTATCCCGGGCGAGGTATGAGGAGGTCACTAAAGCTGGTACATCCTGCTCTTGGCAACAGGCGGAGATAAACCATGATGAGCAGTTTATATTCTTGGAGGATCCTCCCTGCTGCATATTCCTTGCAGAGGTATCGCGCAGTGGTTGACTTCCCAGATCCGGGAGCTCCCTCCAGCAAGACAATCTTACGCTCTTGCTCACCAGGATTGTAACTCAGAATATCTTGGGTGCTGATGGGAACATAGCGATTGGACTTCCTGGTCAGACTGCTGTAGGTATCATGGGAACCCAGTGCTATTGGACGGCTATCTTTGATGTCGCAATCTTTCTCGGCCTCAAGAAGACGCAGTTGAATGTAAGTTAGCTGTTTGTTGTTCTGAATCAGCCAGGTGTCCTCCACCGTCTTCATCTGCTCATAGCGTGCTAAAAGGTACTTCTTGTATCTCATACACAGTTCTGATGTGTACTGTCAAAAGACAAATGGAACATATACGTAATTCATGGTTATGATACATGATGTTTTGAGACATTGATACACAATGAACCTAATTATAAGATTGTACAAAAATAGGAATTATACCAACAAACAAGCATTTAAAAGTACAGTATGAATTATCATTATCTCAACACTCAAAGAGCATTGTGTAGCCGAACACATACATAACTGTATGTTCTCTACAAAATGGTCATGTTAAAATGGCTTAATCCCATGCAGTTGCCAAATCTATTCATAGCTAGGAATGTACCTATCTATGTGAACACGACTACATTTCATGCCAAGTTTATCTACTTTGAAAATACGTATATTCGGTGACACTTAGCTTGGCTATGAGGTCAATTGTGTTTGGATTAGTAAATATAAGCATTCAACAGTTTGATGGCGTAGATGACAAATGGAACATAATTCATGGTGATGGTACAAGACAATATTATTACAGTAACAAGAAACGGATGGTAATGATTGAACTTTATGTACATTGATGTATTTTGTGCTGTATGTAAGGGCTTTTCTACAGATTCAAATTATTGATGCCACATTGCCATGTTTACAGGTACTTATTTGATTATTCAAACTTTGGTTGGAGTTATTTGAAAGATAAATGTAGTATACACTGCTAATGCACACTTTCTCCTTTGATCTTGACCCAACTACCCAAAAACAGTACATACATATATACCTGGTATGCAGTATACACAGTTGGTATAGGAAAGTAGGATTACAGTGTGATGGAGACTCCAAGCATACAACTGTTATAACATAGCCCAGGGTGAGTTTATACAACATGACCACGTATGCAAACAATGAATTCCTAACATACACTAGTGCACAGTGGATCCCTTAGTACAAACTCCATGCTGGAAGTATAAAGGAGTACTGTACTGCTTGGAACTATGGACAATGAGGTCAGATACTAACTCACTTTGTGTGCTTTTTCCTGTGGTCTGTGAACAGGACCTGGTATATCATGAGTGATGGGGGATCCTAATAATACAGGAAAATGAGAGTGTTAATCGCAATAAATATGTATACTCTCACGTCAAATGTTGCACACAAATATCACAGTGTGTGATTTCAATGGCATTAGTTGGATAATACGGTCCCAATCATACAGAACTGAATTACCAATGGGTGTACAACGGGTGTACCTGTACCCGTGTCAACCCATAATCACAAACCGGGAAGGGCCCTTTAGTGTGTGAGATGCCGAACTTCACAATTATCACATATGTCCACCAACATAGTGATCATGATTTTTTTATTTAAATTCTCTAACGGAATCCACGTCAAAGTCACCAAATGTGCTTGAAGATACCCGTCCAATACCCTAATGGGTTTGGTGTTTATTTGTCTAGAGAATTCCAACAATTTGTACTATACACTGTACCAAAATATGCCATTCTTGTAGATAATCAGCTATTGGAAATGCATACATATTTTGATGGCGATTACAAGGTAGCTAACTCAATTTTTCTACGGAAGCACTAGTAGAAGGATCAAATAAAACATGTATCCAAATAACACTTTGAGATGTTGAGTAGAGTATAGGGTAAACAAGAGAATAGGTATGCCTGTACTCGTCTGCACCAGTAAAACACAGTCAATACTGTTGGAAATCACGATCGATCACGATACTTTCAGCAACAATTATTATTGCATAAAAAACAACACGTGGTTACAACATGGCGGTAACGCTAATGAATACAATTAACACAACATGTTCTGCTAGGAGTGCACTAGTTTCAATACTCCTCCTCACTCGTAGTCAGAACAATCGTTAAGTCCGATCATCACTCGCAGCTTTGCAAAGACATCCTTAGGTAATGCTTTCGTTAGCATGTCAGCAATCATCTCAGTAGTAGGACAGTACTGTATTTTGACGATTCCTTCAGCCACTTTGTCTCTGACGAAATGATACTTGATTTCAATGTGCTTTGAGCGACCATGGAACTGTGGATTCTTTGTCATGGCAATTGCCGACTGGTTGTTCTCAAAAATTACAATTGCTTCTGTCAGCAGTTTACCATTTAGCTCGGCAGAGAGTTGTCTCATCCACAGAGCCTCTTGAGTTGCACTGGCTAATGCAACATATTCTGCTTCAGCTGTTGAGAGAGCTACACTGGTTTGTTTCTTACTCCTCCAGCTTACAGCACCACCACCAATCTGGAACACATAACCAGACGTGGACTTTCGGTCATCAAGGTCACCGCCCCAGTCGGAATCAGAAAATCCAACACAGTTGTTGTTGTTTTGTGGCGTGTAGACAAGACCCAGGTTGGTCGTGCCCTTCAGGTATCTCATGATCCGTTTCACTGCTGTCCAATGTCGAGTAGTTGGACTTGCGGAGAACTTGGCCACATTACTGACTGCATACGTAATGTCAGGCCTCGTAGCAACTGACAAATACAATAAACTTCCAACTGCGGATTGGTATTTGTGTTTGTTGAACAAAACGTCTTCCTCTGAGGCCTTTACAAGCTTGATGCTTGAGTCAACTGGTGTAGCAATGGTACTTGCTTCATCCATCCCGAATTTCTTCAAAAGAGCCTCAGTGTATGCAGGTTGTCCAATCCAAGCACGTCCAGTTGTGTCATCCTGCACAATTTTCATACCAAGGAAATGATGAAGTCTACCCATGTCCTTTATGTCGAAACGCAGAGAAAGCTCTTTCTTCAATTCAGCTAGCTTCTCGTTACTTTGTGCAGCAAGTATGATGTCATCGACATAGACACCTATGTAGACTGGCTCTCCTCCTGAAGCTCTGTAGACACACGGATCAGTAGTCGTCTGAACAAATCCCATCTTCTTAAGGTGATCGTCAAGAACGACATTCCAACAGTGTGAAGATTGCTTCAGGCCATAGATGCTCTTCTTCAGTCTACATACCAGATGCTCTTTACCAGGAGTGACAAATCCTTCGGGCTGTCGCATGTACACCTCCTCCTCAAGCTCGCCATTAAGAAAGGCTGTGTCAACATCTACTTGATGCAACTGCAGACCCTGTTGGACAGACATTGCAATGAGAGTACGAACGGACTCCAATCTCACCACTGGAGAGAAAGTCTCATCGTAGTCTGTGCCAAATTTCTGCGAAAATCCTTGAGCGACTAGTCGTGCTTTGTACCGTTCAATATGACCATGAGCATCTGTTTTTGTCTTGAAAACCCACTTGCTACCAACTGGTTTGCAATTCTTGGGTAGATCAACTAGCTCCCAGACGTCATTATCTTGTAGAGATTTCATCTCCTTCTCCATTGCTTTAAGCCAACAGTGTTTCTCAGGAGTACTCAAGACCTCCTCTACTGTAGAAGGCTCTGTTTTACTAACTAAAAGGTAGATTCTGTCTCCGTAATAGTCAGGAAAACGTCTTTCTCTTCCTGATTGTTGAACAGTTTGTTGCTCTGGCGATGGCAATACAGGAGCCTGAATAGTGGTTGCTGGTTCAGCAGATGTGTCATCCTCACTCGAGAGATCCAACTCCAAGTATTGATCCTCTGATTGCATGAGGTCACACTGAATGCCACACTCGTCCTCATTGAAAGATACATCTCGACTGAAATAGATCTTTCTCTTGTAAGGGTCATAGAGTCGATAACCCTTAGTCTCCTCTCCGTAGCCTACAAAAATACATCTCTTGGCCTGGCAGTCAAGCTTTCCTCTTTCATCCTTTGGAACGTGCGAGAAAGCCTTACACCCGAAGATTCGGAGATGTGAAACTGATGGCTTCTTCTTCATCCATGCTTCAAAAGGAGTCATGCCGTCGACTGCCTTTGTTGGACTGCGGTTTCAGAGATAAACGGCTGTAGAAAGAGCTTCAGCCCAGAATTCGTGAGGGAGATTGGCATCAGCGAGCGTTGATCGTACACTTTCAACAAGTGTCCGGTTCATCCACTCCATTTTGTTCAGGTGTCTTAGGTACTGTCCGCTCATGACGTATTCCAGCTGTTTCGAGGAATTCTTCGAATTCAGTGGATGTGTACTCACCACCCCTGTCAGTGCGCAACACCTTCAGCCTTTTTCCACTGGCATTTTCCACGAGAGCTTTCCACTTTAGGAACCTATCAAAAACTTCGCTCTTGTGTTTTAGGACATACACCCATGTGTAATGTGTGTAGTCATCGATGAACGTCAGGAAGTACTCAGCTCCTCCCAATGATGTCGAGTTCATCTTGCTGCATACGTCACTATGAACAAGAGCAAGTGGCTCTGTTGAGCGGCTGTTCCTGGCCTCGAATGGAGATCTCTTCTGCTTTCCGTTTATGCAGGCTTCACAGAAACCAACCTGATCAGACAAGGTACACTCCAAACCGCGAACAAGATTGTCTTGAGATAACTTGAGCAATCCTCTTCCTGCCAGGTGACCAAAACATCGGTGCCACGGAATGGTACGTTTCGATGTGTGCTGTGATATGGCAGCTTGCTCATCAGCTCTACAATCTAAGTAGTACAAGCTACCATGCCTCTGAGCCTCAGCAATGACACGACTTCCTGCACTGAGTATTTTACAGCCATGTTTGTCGAACTTGGCTTCTTTTCCACTTTCAGCTGCTTTCGAGACACTCAACAAATTATACATCAGTGACGGTACGAACAACACATCAAGAAGACGGCTCTTACGTGAACTTCCATCAGAAAGATTCATCATTAGAGATACAGTTCCTTGTCCAGTTGCTTCGAGCGTGTGTCCATCTCCAAGCGTCACGTCTGTCTGTTTTACTGACGAGTGTAGTTCAGAGAACAACTTCTCATTGCAGCACGTGGCAAGTTGCACCGGAGTCAACAATCCAGCTTCCAATGGTACCCGCTTGAAGTACTTGTTCAACAACAAGCGCATCACTCTCACCCTCAGAGTGTCGTCCCACTGATGCTGTGTTCGTTCCTGGTTGACTCCCTTTACTCCTTTTGGTTTTCCCATTGTCGGTGGCCAGCAAGCGACAATTCTTCTTAATGTGACCTGGCTTGCCGCAATGAAAACACTTAGGTACCTTCTTCAAGCGAGACACAGACAGTGCTTTGGAAGAACTGCTAGTGCGACTTTCCTTCTCCTTCTGCTTTCTCTCCTCGTGCAAAAGACGCTCTGTGACCACTTCCATCTTTGGTACTTCAGAGTTAGCTTCTAGAGCTGTAACAAGCACATTGTATGACTCAGGCAAACTTGCCAACAAATGAACTACCCTGTCCTCCTCCTTTACCGGATTGCTGATTACTGCGAGTTCGTCGAATATCTCAGTCAGCTTTCGAATGTGTTCTTGTACAGACTCGCCCTCCGTCAATCTCAAAGAGTACAGCCTTCTCCGTAGCTGCAGCTTATTTGCCCAGGATTTCTTCTGAAACTGATCAGATAGCTTCTTCCAGACAGTCACTGGGTCATCTGGGTCCACGAGTAAGTACAATAACGCGGGCTCGACCGACAGTACAATGAGTGCCAATGCTCGGTCTCTACGAGCAGCGAACTTCGCGAGTTTCTCGGCCTCCCGTTCTTCTGGAGCCTTCTCCGTGCCATTTACGATCGTCCAAAGTCCTTCTTTCATAAGTACCATGTGGCACTGTAATTTCCAAGTGGGATAGTTAGACCCCTTTAGAGGAACGATTGCGATAGACTTGTTAGACTCTGCCATCTCTCACATACGATAAGACTCCACAAAAAGGTACGAAACAAGACAGAAACGTTTTAGTAGGACGCAGCGGGAGCACTATGTGGGTCCATAACCTGTTGGAAATCACGTTCGATCACGATACTTTCAGCAACAATTATTATTGCATAAAAAACAACACATGGTTACAACATGGCGGTAACGCTAATGAATACAATTAACACAACATGATCTGCTAGGAGTGCACTAGTTTCAATAAATACTTCATACCAATTACCTCTCAATAGCTTCCTTATCTCCTTGGCTACTTCAATCAGCTTGGGCTTGGCATCCTTCCCTAACTCTTCCAGACACTCACAAAAATGTTTTAGTCTCTCCTCAGTATACCATGATGCAGCAAATTGGTACCATTTTTGAAATGCTTCAGAATGTTTCCCGTTCCCATTTAGAGCTCTGATTTCATCAAAGTGTGCTCTGTCCAACAGCTGTGGCTCCCATCCAAACAGCTTTGCTGCCAACTCATTGTCAATGGGTAAGTTCTCCCTCAGATAGGCATAATGTTTCTGCAATGTGGTCTTGACTGGATTGCATGTGTGTGGAAAGAACTGTGGAAGTCAATGAATCTTTCCACACAGTACATTGTGTGTGTACAAGTGCACATGCATTGGTCATATATCATACATTGATACAGTACATACCACGTATATCAAATAGATAGGTGACGAACACACAGAATGTAGCTTGTTAGATAGTGAGGGAGTAACTGGCATGTGTCCATGTCATTGTCAGGTTGTGAAACCTCTTTTTCAGTTCACTTCAAAAGGTACATTTACAGTCTCGTTCAGTGATTATTAGACGTACTGATAGGACAAGTGGAGGAACTATTTGGGATGGGCTATAGATGGCACACTGTACTCACCATCAATGTCATTGTTCTCCCTAGAACATTTGCTTTGTAGACTTGAACTAGAACAAGGCTGGTCTTGCCTCTTGCTACTACCTCCTACATTTGAATAAGATGTAACAAGCTCAGTTAAGTGTGATGATGGTTGGAGATCATCTATCAACAGATCATTATACAACACAACAACAGAAACAGCTGAAGTGACTATCAGTGGTGGTCGAGATCATACAGGTCCATAAGTTGTCCGGTACTATGTGATGTAATTGAGTGTCGTTACCGAGGATCACTGACCCAGCATACATCCCAGAACCCAAAAACTACCCAAATGAACTTGTCTGTAAATTTTTAGTGGTACCTTAATAATGTGGGAGTTCCCCATTCTTTAGTATAATAATAAATTTCACTTTCTCTGACACTGCTACTGAATGGCACAATCCAATGAAATGGTATCATTTACACAGTATACTGTAAGTATGTACACAATTAGGGGCATTTCATGAATATTATGTCTTCCAACGTACACACAGATTTCTACTAGGGATGCACCCATATGGTATCAGCCCATTGATTATCGATTTATCGGGTGATATTCTCACATATCAGTATTGGCTGTTATTCGTTAATAATACTATAGCCATTAGTAAATTTCACATGCATACATTGAATTTATTTTCATGTGTCTGTCATTTTTAGTAGAGTTTACTACAGTATGAGAACATAAGACAAGATTGCTCATTCTGGTCATTTCGAAGTCATTGAATTAGGACTCAATTCATTATTTGTGATCTGAGCAGTGTTTATGTATTCTCACGGGAGTATATCCAGCAATTCCTATATCGGGTTGGCCATTGGTATTTGGCTATTTTGGCCATATTTTATCAGTTAGCATGCGGAATTTTAGAAATCCTACATCGGTGCACCTACACCTAATGGTAGGTAGACAAAAGCATACACGCACTTGCCCTTAATTTATAAACTATGCAGCCCCCTTTCATTAAATAATCGAACCAATTCCTGTCACCTACAACGCCAGCAACAGTGAACAAGGGAGCAACAAGAGAGTCCTATCTCATACACAAACACACGCACCACAAGCCCAACAACATACACACATGAACCTTGTTTGGAAGAATTAGACGACTGGGTAACTTCCACTCTCTCTTGAGCAGTTTCTCCCACACTCCCTTCCGCCATAGTTGGACACTTCTCGTCAGGAGAACCACCGTGGTCCTCAGTCAGTAGCTCAGGACTGCCTTTCAACTCCATCGACAGATCTTCATCCCCAACAGTGGACATGTCACTTAGCTGGGTCAAATAAGAAAGGCACATAAACTGGAATGAGCGCGGAGATAGCTACAATGGCTAATATTAGTGAAAAACTACAAAATGTCTTGATATATTGATACATTTGAGAAGAGGTAAAAGGACTTGTGTGTTTTGTGAACACAGAACAATGTCATGTGCAAGAACAAAACCAATGGTAGTATTAAAGAAAGTGAGTGTGTTCAGTAGAAGTATCTCTATTCAGCAATCCAACCTGAGGAAAGAATAAGTGTTAACAGTAGTCACACTATATACGGTATTCGAAACACTTACAATGTTAACACTATACACACTGTTCACAACTTTCACAACGTTCACAGTGTTCACAGTATTCACGATGTTCACAGTGTTCACAACGTTCACAAAGTTCACAGCGTTCAGTGTTCACAACGTTCACAGTGTTCACAGTGTTCACGATGTTCACAGTGTTCACGATGTTCACAGTGTTCACGACGTTCACAACGTTCACAACGTTCACAATGTTTACAATGTTCACAGCGTTCACAGTGTTCACAATGTTCACAGTGTTCACAACGTTCACAGTGTTCACAGCGTTCACAGTGTTCACAACGTTCACAGTGTTCACAACGTTCACAGTGTTCACAGCGTTCACAGTGTTCACGTTATTCACAACGTTCACAACGTTCACAACGTTCACAGTGTTCACAACGTTTACAGCATTCACAGTGTTCACGATGTTCACAGTGTTCACATTGTTCACAACGTTCACAGTGTTCACAGTGTTCACGACGTTCACAGCGTTCACAACGTTCACAGTGTTCACAGCGTTCACAGTGTTCACGATGTTCACAGTGTTCATGTTATTCACAATGTTCACAACGTTCACAACGTTCACAGTGTTCACAACGTTTACAGCATTCACAGTGTTCACGATGTTCACAGTGTTCACAGTATTCACGATGTTCACAACGTTCACAGTGTTCACAACGTTTACAGCATTCACAGTGTTCACGATGTTCACAGTGTTCACAGTATTCACGATGTTCACAACGTTCACAGTGTTCATGACGTTCACAACGTTCACAGTGTTCACGATGTTCACGACGTTCACAACGTTCACAGTGTTCACGACGTTCACAACGTTCACAGTGTTCACGATGTTCACGACGTTCACAACGTTCACAGTGTTCACAGTGTTCACGACGTTCACAACGTTCACAGTGTTCACGATGTTCACGACGTTCACAACGTTCACAGTGTTCACGACGTTCACAACGTTCACAGTGTTCACGATGTTCACGACGTTCACAACGTTCACAGTGTTCACAGTGTTCACGACGTTCACAACGTTCACAGTGTTCACGATGTTCACGACGTTCACAACGTTCACAGTGTTCACGACGTTCACAACGTTCACGATGTTCACAGTGTTCACAACGTTCACAGCGTTGACATACATAGTAAAGTTACAGGTAATTACCAATTGTATACACCCTGCTAAATATGACAACATGAATGTGAAATCCTCATTAGAACCCAGCTAACTAAAGGTAAATCTTCCCTCATTTCTTTGGAATTATCCTAACAATTACCAGTATGTAAAAAGGAGGAAAAACCAGCAAACGGCAGTAAACATACGAAATCTAAGATCTCACATAATGTTCACACTGTGTCTACAACTGTTACAACAGGAGTACTATATATAGTCATATACTGGGGTGTTCCCACTGCTGATATAATATAATGATATTCATGACAATTTTAATATTGGTAACCACAAACCCTAATAGTCCTCATTCTGTTCACCGGTGGGATACGAGTATCATAGAGAATCATAATAGTATGACTAGTCAGGCAAAGAAAAAGAAATTTAATCCTGTTATTCAAATTGAGACAGAGAGAGAGATTCAACAGGAATTAGACATAGTAATGGAGAAGATAAAGTCCATAGATTTGGAATACCTCCGAGAAACAAAATTAGAGACTTTACACGGTATGTTGACATAATAGAATATTGTTTTGACAACTACTGTACAATTATGTACTGAGTCTTTATCCATTTTATAACAGAAACTACACTGTATATCTGGTTAGTGGCAAAATATGGTATTCAAAAAGTAATGGATGTGAGTAAGTGCCTAAATCACTGCCCCTCCTCTTTGACAAAATTGCAAAGACTGCAGATAGTACAAAAAGTTTGTGATCTACCTAGCGAGGAGTGCAGCAAGTTGGTGTCCTTGGTTCAAAGTGGTGCAAGTGGGAAACTTCCTAATTTGTTGTCCACTGACAATAAAAAACATCCCCTTGTGCTAGCTCCTCCAACAGGAGAATGCTATGAATGTCAATCATCTCTGGTTTCATACCACAACACCAACATTCGAATATACAGTATGTCCGGTTACCAAGAAGCAACAAAGTATACACTGAGGTGCATGAAATGTAAGTTGTTCTATCGCTACGCCCACTATGGCAACAAAGAAAGAGGATTCCAAATGTACCCTTGCAAAAGACCATATGTAGAGGCTAATGATGTTGTATACTTTGACAGGACCTTATGTGAACTACAGTGTTGCTTGGCGTAAGTGGAATTAGTCAATCCAGTTACTTTAAAAAATGTACATTCACTTCAGAATCCATTGACTTCATATGCAGAAATCATGCATGGGTGTCTTTCAGTGCTTTTTCTGAATCGTACAATGATACATACTCACTAACTCAAGGCACAGGTAAGCCCTACACTTGAACTCATCATGCCATATCTAAAATTTGAAATACGTATCTATATATATTGCACTTTGTACTATTGACATTCAGAGTTGACAAATGTCCACACCAGTGATGCATTCTTCAATAGCGAATTGGAGGTAGAAATCCGTGACAGAGGAATGACAGAAGAATGCATATACCACAAGGACAGTGACAGGGAGATGCATATAGAAAAGATTAACAATAAACGCAAAGAAATGGTATACCCTCACTTCACATGTACTGAAGAATGCAAGAAGCGAGGTGAGATGAAACGTTTTACATATACCATTATAATATTACATACATGTATACATATAGTGTGTGTGTGTGTGTATCTACATATAAGATTATTATTAATGTACATTGTATACATTATGGTTACATTAGGCTGTGGTAGTCTGTGGATAACTGATGGAATATGGAAACTCACTTTCCCGCATTGCATGTACAAATGCAAGGTTAGTATACACCTATAAATGTTCTATGTGCAGTCATGAATGTGCATACTTGTATACATAGTGTGCATGTCAACTGGGTACGGGACTTCAAATCATGATGTATGTTTAGGATCAAAAACAGAGAAATCTCTTCGATCTGCCTATAGGTATGGCCTGGATCAGGGGTGTTCATTATGGGTGCCCATACCTTGAGAATTGCTGTGTTGTGTATCAATCGCCCCCTTTCATTCAGGGAGAGATAAATTCCTTAAACCTATGCCATGAAATTTGGCAGTAGCTTGTGGTAACCCATGCAGAGAGATTAGTGTGTTATCAATCACTCCCTTAGCTTCATCTGGAACAACAAATTCCTCCAACCTAGTATACCTTGCAATTAGGGAGTAGCTTATCCCAACCCCTACCTTGAGAATTGCTGTGTTGTGTATCAATTGCCCCCTTTCATTCAGGGAGAGAGAAATTCCTTAAACCTATGCCATGAAATGTAGCAGTAGCTTGTGGTAACCCATGCAGGGAGATTAGTGTGTTATCAATCACTCCCCTAGCATCATCTGGAACAACAAATTCCTCCAACCTAGTATACCTTGCAATTAGGGAGTAGCTTATCCCAACCCCTACCTTGAGAATTGTACTATCAATCATACCATTATTTCCATTGAACAAATTCCTCTGATCAATACCATGAAATCGGGGTAGACCTTATCAATCTCTCCCTCAATATCCTGTAGAACAACACATTCCACAAGCTAAAGACAGTACATACCTATTTGTGTTCAAGGTTGTGCATGACCGCCCAGATAGTGTGTGTGTGTGTGTGTGTGCGTGTGTGTGTGTGCATGTGTGCGTGTGTGTGTGTGTGTGTGTGTGTGTGTGTGTGTGTGTGCGTGTGTGTGTGTGCATGTGTGTGTGCGTGTGTGTGCGTGTGTGTGTGCGCGTGTGTGTGTGCGTGTGTGTGTGTGCATGTGTGTGTGCGTGTGTGTGCGTGTGTGTGTGCGCGTGTGTGTGTGTGCGTGTGTGTGTGTGTGTGTGCGTGTGTGTGTGTGTGTGTGTGTGTGTGTGTGTGTGTGTGTGTAGCATGCACGTGTTTGTATAATACACAGTGTGTGCAAATGTACAAACACACCTTATGAATAATAAATTACTTTAGTGGAGTATATAATGTGCATGTACAATTTACAAACACAGAATGCTGTACAAGGACTACCAAACCTATCTCTGCCAGACATATGTACCAATTCACCTTTGTACGGAAAAGCATTCTGCAAAGACCACTGTGATGTATTGCAGAAACACTGTCCTGAAGTACCACTGGAAGTAAAGGCTTTTCTTAAATACTGTGGTATGACTTCATCAGGTTAGTGCAGGTTAAAGTATAATAGGTGTTGTAAATGACTATTAAATGTAAATGGCATTACAGAGGATACTGCCAATGAACAGGACTCTGAGAAAGTTACAACTGTACTGAACGTCCTACCTGACAGCACACAAGGAGAAAGTGCTGCAATGTCACAAGGTGTGTAAACGTTACTTCTCAGTGTGCATTACGATTAGAGGACAATTGAACATTTGGCAAGTTATTTACGTATTCACATACGTAATATACCTATGCTAGTTGGAATGTAATACTGCATACTGTAGGTTCCATAGAAACACGCAAACTACTTTGAATCATAATTAAAATTAATAAATAAATAAATAAATAATAATATAAACAATATAATTTCATATTGAAGTGTCAAAGTATGTACATGTATGTCAATGTTATACAGGACTAACAGAGTTACTTACAAAGTACCCTGGGGTGCTAAAGGATGCAGTGACGGATGGGAAACTGTGTACCAAAGATTTAGGAGAATGCAAGCGCCTAAGAAAGTGGTCCAGAGGTCACCAGTTCATCATTCGAGCAGGAGGACACATTGATATGTGGCAACCACTGTACATGTGAGTAAAAAGTGATGAATCATGAAGCAAGTTTGAAGTGGTAGTTGCTTCTCCTCCTGGTAGGTCTGAATCACCCAGTCAGGTATTTTTTATCCTTTTACACTGGTTGTTATCACTTCTATCTACGAGCACTTCACTTCCACCCATGATCCTGGCATATGACAACATGTGCAACCTGGACAGATTACAAGTAGCCAGGCAACCACTACCACTGCCAGGTCCATTTGACAAGGTTTGGTTGAACATAACAAAGGTAATTGACAGGTTTCACTTCAGAAACCACACAAGTATGGAATGTAAAACAAGGTACAACCCAGACCAGCTAAAGCAAGCCTACAACACACAAGCAGGTGAACAGACTTTTACATGGGCAGGAAGATTCAAGCGGATTCTATGTTCCATGCCAAAGACCCATCACTTATTTTATCTGCACCGAATGGTAGTTAGACGAAACAAATATACTGAGAAGTGCTACATTTACAACAAAAAACCATTGCTTCCTAAAGGTGCAACATAACTACATTTACACTTATTTCATATATTATTATTGTTATAACTATATACAATTAGCCTACCTTGTACCTAATTATATTCAGGTTTGAATTAATAATGTTTATTACATGTAATAATTTATCATTAAATAAATAAACAAAATTTATACAAAACCTCACTATCTACTTACTAACTACTAACCTTAATCCTAACCCTAACCACCATCGATAGAGACATAGGATAGTTTTACACATGAATGAAGGCTTTCATTGTACATATTCTGAACAGATAACTCATAATATGCTATAATCTACATGAATGCATCTAATAAAATACAGTGAGTTCTCGTTAATCCGCCACCGCTTTATCTACCAAACCTTTTAGTCCGCCACAATTCCCCAGTACCAATATAATGTACAAGTACCAATGAACATCCAGTTAATCTGCCAAACTCATTAATCCACCATATTCTTTGAAAACGAATTGCAGTGGATTAACGAGTATTCACTGTAATGCAATGGCAATGTACACAATGAAGGTACATATTGCAGTGTTACAATACAATGCTAACAACATACGTACCTGCCACAACAATGACATATAATGATATTCATGATTATGCTAATCTCTATATACATCAACTGCCTATTATAGTAGTGCGATTAGCTATTTTCACCTGATATTGAAGCAAGAGGCCTATAAATTCAACTGAAATCTTGTCTGCAGAAAAGCAGTTCGCCGAGAGACCAAGTATGACTGAGTTTAGCGTGGACTATGATGAGTGTCAAGTACTTGTCACAGACAAGAAATTCAAAGAGAAGCGTGTTGCAAATTTTTCTATGAAGATCACAGCAGAAGTAGAGGCTCCTGAAGATTATCCTGAGTTGAAGGGATACATTATCGAAGTGTCACAGAAGACGGGTAAAGAGATAATAAATGGGTGAGTTACAGCAGACTTCAGAGTGGAATTGAGTGCTATCAAAAATGAACTGTACACAATACAGACTACAACAAGACCTCAGACACATTTATACATGTACAGTTACTGTAACCACACTTATGTGTAGTTCTGTAATGCATGGATACGTACTTTACTCAGGAAAGATATACTTAGACACACTTTGATTTAGTAGTACTATCTACGTCTATATATTTCATGCAGAACATGCTTCTTTTCAAACAACGTAATGATCAGTGGAAACATGGACAACATGAATAAAGCACTGATATCTGCCCTGCCCAAAGGCCACTTGTTGATGACACTACAGAGCAAACAGATGGTGGAGCTGTTAATGAAACTCATGGATGAGTATGTCAATGACCAAGAGTGAGTTTATATGTACAGCTGTTACAGTTATATAATATAAGGTTAGGGATATAGTGTTATATAGACACATGTATACAATGTACGTAGATACATACATTGTATTCCAGATTGTCATGCTAATGAAGTGCACGAGGTCATAGCAATACAATGATCAACACTGATAATGCTATGACATGTAATAATCGCAGATCACAGGTTCATAAGAAGTCAGCTGTTTGCCTCGGATGCCAGCCAGGGACAGAAACCTTTATCTTCACTCATAAGAGTCAATTCACATCAAGTGGTGAAGAAATACCTCACGACAGGCAGGTGTATCTGCTGCATGATACTGTGTTTGGAACACTTGGTCTCCCATCACCCCCTGTGAAGGAAATACCACCAGGCATAGAGCCACTCAAGACAACAGTGTGCCTTCTCAAAACATGCCTGCAGGAAAACTTCATCAGTGGTCTGGCATTACACGGTATGCAATCAAACACATTTCTACTTCATATACCTAACCATACATAGATAATGGTTTGACGACACAAATCTGAGACTATATTGTGTGCTTGTGACAACACTTTGAACATGTATGCACGTGCAAAGTATACACGTGTGCATCATCATAGTATCATACTGTAACACATGCATATGCATAACACTCATGTACTAATTCATTTGATTGTAGCATTTGTACGTTGTTCCACACACTAGCTTCATCAGTTTCATCCCTATTTTATGAGGGATTGATTCAGAAATACAACAGTGTATTCATCCCTGTGGCCTATGGAGGCATCAATAGGGGGAAGACCAAAGGGGCTGAAATTGCTGTCAGGGCTGCAGGACAGTTTAAACCAATCTATTCCTCAATGACAGATGCCCTGATGAAGCGCCTGCTGTGGGCGGGATTACCTTTCGTTTACGATGACCCAAGTAAATTAGACATTTTCAAGGAAACCATTATGAGAGCCTTTGGAGGTGGGTTACTTGGAACATCACAACAGGCCGTACCAGCCAGATGTGTACCACTCATATGCGTCAATGAGTTCATCATTGATGCAATGAGCAAATTGGAGGAAGCTAGGTGAGTATTATTTCTATATACGTTGAAGTAATTTTCTGGCATGCACCTTTCCCCAAGAATATAATATGCAGTGGGTCCTCAGGTATAACTGAACTTCAAATTAATGGCAATATTTTCTTGGTCAAGGGTATGTACACAGTAACAAGCTGGATAATACAGTATATGTCTGTACACCAAACACAACATTGCTACAACAGCAGAGCTGTATGTATTCAATATTGTCTCGTAGTCAATATGTATACTTTAACCTTCATACATTTTAAATTTCACTATCTGACTGCTACTCCCACGAAACAGGCCATGCATGCTACAGTACGTCCAGTACATTGAGGCCAGAGGATTCATTCTGTTATTTATTGAACATGTATGTAGATACATCAACCGCCTAACAATCATCCCTTTCCAAAATGAGCTGTCCTATCATCTTGAAAACGTTCAAAACGTCAGCAACCAAATGGAGCAACTATCATCAACAGTCAGAGAACTACTATCTATTGGACATAAGATGATCAATACACAACCAACAGATCAAGAGGAATTGAAAGCCTTTGTTATTGATGCCACCAACAATGCCATTGAAGAGAGGCTGGCTGTTGGATATGCTCGCTTGCTATGGATAACAATCGAGGTACTGAATAAATATTTACATGTACTAGTTACAAGCACATTTGACTGCAAGGCATTATTTTAATTAATGACATATGCTACATACGTACGTACGTACATACAGATATTATTGTTAGTAACAATCTCTTAATAGTGTCAGCTTTTAGAAAAGCTATTCATTGTGACGCTAGTGGTCTCATAGCACACTCACACACATACATTTTGTCACAAGATAAAAGATACACTATAAAGTCAGCATGTAAATTGAATTACAATTACGTAAGTCTGGTTAAATCAATTGTTTACACAACAGATTGCGAACAGAGTGAAAATGTCTGGTCTTGATGAGATCTCCATCAAAGCTTTTTTCAAGGATGTATGGAGTGAGGAGATAGTAAAGTATCAGGGCAAAGATGAAAAAAACAGGTTAACCCTACCCTTCAGCCAATATCTTACACTCCTAAGTGAGGTAGCATTAGTTGAAGAGGTGAGTTATAGTTCACTACAGTTTTCAGATGAATGTTGTCATTGTGTGGTGCTATGTACGTAGGTACATACCATACTGAGTGGATGTGCGCTATGTACATATGTACCTATGTATGTATTATATATATACTAAGTGGAAGTGTGCTATGTATGTATGCACATACGTATGGATTATACTGAGTGGAAGTGTGCTATATACGTATGTACATAAGTACGTATGTATAGTGAATGGTACACATGTATATACTGAATGGAAGTAGGTGGAGCCTGTACGCACATGCAAGCACTATTGAAATGATACATACAAACGAATAGATTTATCAGGCAATACAAATATTGTTGCCTGCACAGGTTCTCCAAGTTATTAACCCGGCAGTCACCTATCGGGTTGGTGACATGAAGATAGCTGGCCTGGCAATAGCCATGCAAGGCTTTCTGAACCTCCTCGACATGTACGGGATCCAACACGACAATGAGGAACGTCTTCGCAGGATAGTGAGGTCAAAGCCTACCTGTCTCTCCCGAGCGAAGCAATTTTTTCTGAGGCCTGGGGCCAAGAAAACATTGATTGAAAGGAAAGATAGCTCCAGTGTCAGCAGTTTGGGATGCATATGCATCCCAAACGAAGATGTACCGGAGGAATTTTATGACAACCTACCTGAAGGTGAAGCCATCCTAATTTCTAACTTAATATCCACTATATCCCTTAAGTGTACGCAAAAGTGTGTGTACCTGTCTATGTGCATAAATGTACGCGAGTACGTATTTCCTACCTATTGACAATTTGTTTAATAATTCAATATAGTGAGAAAACATTTTATGAAAGGAAAGGGTAAGAAAAAAACAACTGACCTGATCAAAGGTATTAATCAAAATTAAGCACACATCAGTGCAATTATAGTTTGCAAGTAACATATACATGCATTAATAATTATAACATTAAATTTTAATTTATTGCAGAATCGTCATTGGTCTCACATACTGGCACCATGGAGCATTCTCTATTTGTGCAAGGTTCGATATCAAGTTACATGTGATTACATAAGTATGCATCAATATCACAATAGTTGTTTCTTTATAAAACACAGAATCACTTGATGATGCCCCAAAAACTGCCATGACATCCACTCCGATAAGCAAAGGTAAGCTGAATGAAGAGCATTCCAGACTACTGTGTACATCATTCTCAGGATTTCTGTGATTATACGTACTTTGATTATATCACAAAGGCCATACAGAATAACTTGCAAACAAATCTCAGAGTGGCATATTTCCATGTTTTACAGAAATTTGTGTGCTGTAGAACTCCTAGCAATTGACATTGCTAACACGAGTACCATGATGCAGGCTGTTATTCATACATGCATACTATAAATATACCTCTGTAGAATCACAAGTTTGTCTACCAGGACCCTCACACTCTACTAAAACCACCCTATCAGGATTAGATACAGAGGGCGATGAAGGTGGTGAAGGTGAATGTCTATAAATTAAGTACATAGCATGTATATAATTGTATGTGTATACTTTTATTATTATCATTAATTCAGATTCAATGTATCATACCATTACATAGATATTTTGTATGTATGTATCACATAATATTTATATAGGTTTGAGTGATCCAGTTACGGAAATACAACACTCAGAAACAGAAGGTGGGGTACAATGTGTGTACTTATAATCATGACCTGTCGTACACAGTACGTACTATTGTAACACATAGGTGTGATTGAACCTCCTTCTGCTACCAGTAAACACAACACCCCCAGTGGATCGAAGGGTAAGACAGACATACTAAGCCCTACTTTGTATCAGCACCATATTATACAGATGCCAAGAAAGATGTACTGCATACTTGTCATGAATGTTCAGATAATACTACACAGTAATACACTTTTGCATATACTACTCAAGAATCGGAGCCCCAATCTTCAACAAGTACCCATCCAAAGTTACCAAGTGCAGAATATATAACATTATATTACACCATTTACATACATACATACCTACACACATACTTATTATGTCTTATCTTGTTATGTAGTTATGGACCTTGTCCTCAATGGAGAGGTAGTGGCCAGGGGGAACATAACTGCACAAACAACAGTACATGGAGAAAGAGTTGAGAGCCATGAATCAGCAGTAATGCTGGTAGAGACTTGTATTCGAGCACCTCCTGGCTACAGCCAAGATGCCTTCTGTGCGGGTTCATTTATAAAATGGCCAACAGAAGACATAAAATTGCCAAGTACGAATGCATGTAACATGTACATTTTAGATGTCAATGCTTAATGGACAATAAAATGCACATGTACACATTAAACTCTATATCAGATGAAGACTTGGAAAAGAGAAGATTCCTAGACATGTTATCATCTGCTCTCACACCAAAAAAGAGGGAACAACTTGAGGTTAATATTGCTTGTACAAATATTGTCTAATTAGCAAAATCAATAAGACTGCATACGTACCATACATATGTCACAATTCCCTGTTTAGAGGGGAAGCCCATCAAAAAGAACAAGGCTCACAGATGTCAGCATGAGCAATGTGAGACGTACCCTTGCATTTGGCAGTGCTGATAGTGAGTATCTTTGTTTGAATTAATAAGAACAAATTGCAGTACAAATTTGTTAATATATTGAATTTATTCAATTATTAGGGAGGATTACAAAGAAAAAACAATTAATGTCACCACTTCGAGTTAAAAGAACATCACACAGTATGATATTTGACTTCGAGTCTATACAAGATGATACAAATATGGTTGAAACATTGTAACTTCATGCCCAACAGGTCCCAAACACTTCATTGCAATGAAGAAGAAAGAGACTATCAAAAAGGATATATGCAGTGCTTGTGGAATTAAGTGGAAAAAGGTGACAGATGAAGAAGAAAAGTGGCTAGAATGCAGCAAATGTGGGAGGTGGTACCACCTGAAATGTACTGGACGAAAGAGATTACCATCAAAAAAACAAAATTGGTACTGTAACAGTTGTTGAACTACAAATATACCTTATTCATTTATAGATTGTTCATTACAAACTACTACATGGTCTATTTTTAATTGGTATTGTGTTCAGTAATTATAAACATCAATTGATCCTACACTCAATTGGTATAGAATGCGGTTGGCTAGGGTAGGGTTAGGATGAACTATCATACCATTATCGTTGGCCAATATGACAATATTTGTAGTATTTCACAAAATATCGATGTAATAATAATATCATGTATCATCAGTATCAAGACGTCATAGGTACATGATAGCTATATTATCAACATATCTGAGGCTGTGTTGTAGTTGTAGCCTGTCTAGGTGTGCTACAACAGCGACAGTTAAATAACTAGATAAATTATCAAGAAGTTAAATTGCTGTTGCGCACCTAGACATTAAAGGCCATGTAAAAAACACTGTTGAAGTCTATAGAGATGTTGAATTGTGTTAGCAAAAAATGATTATTATAGAAGTTTTAAGCAAGTTAATATCGCGATATTTAGTTCTATTGAGATATCGATGGGGACTAGTTAGCTGAATAACCTTCAAGTGGATATCGACCAGCACTATATACTATTTCAACAATTTCAGTGATCTAGAGTAAGAATAGACGCATGACTGATAGCTAGCTATACCTAACATTTTCTTTAAAGCAAGAGCAATCGCCATAAAATGACTCTTGAAAATTTAGCCGGGCTAAGAGGATCAATGTAGGAATAGATAACAGAGTTACTCACCTAAGTCAGTCTTCCACCAAAATGAAGGTCACGTTGTTTCTCTAGTACTATAGTTCTATAAATAACGTGGCCTTCATTTTGGTGCGCGTGAAATAGAACTTTACATTTATATTGTTAACAACGCGTGTCTTTCTACATTAAATAGGCGCTGTTCACATGAACGTTCACAAAAATTATACCGTACAATATAGGCTTCGCAAATGATCGAACATATGAATGTCTTAGACGCGAATTAGAACCAATAGCTCAGCATTAAGTCTGTTGAAATTCGGGTGTCTCAAAATAACCTCAACCTAAATTACCCGTTCTATCTTTTTCTGAAGTGACAATGATAGCTAAGTGAAGCCTCTGGCTCAGCCGCATATATAGATACTCCAACACAGTGGAGTATCTATGGGCTCAGTAACCTTTGATGTCTCTGCAGCATTTCTTTTCTTCTTTTCCATCCCTCTTAGTAAACGTGCTAATACAACAAAAGCCACAAGCCCAGCGAAACCGATCAAAATGGCACAAACAACACTGGGAGAAAGGAACATTTCAGCCATTATGTTCACGTCCGGCTTATTGAAAGTAGACACAGTCTCGCGTAGTCCGACTATGAAACGCAAACTGTTGAATTATAACGGGAAAGGGACTGGCTAAGCGAGACTATTCAGGCTACAGTGCGTAACACTTAGAGAGTAGAGTAATAAGAATCATAACAACTTAAAGCGAATTGGTTTATAAGCGATTAATGCCGGCTTAAATTACGTGAAATACCTTTAGTTTTCTTCGAAATGTAGATTCACCGCCAATACACTTGCATATGAGCAAATTCCGATCGATAAAAACTTTAGCGATAACTACGTACTTCGATATACACGAAACGCAATAAAACGTTTATTAACGCAACCGGATAATTAGCTTCGGCGTCCTTGGAAACGATTCCGTATCCCTCTGCTCTCGTGACCGCAACGGAAATGAACACCACTCGTGAAACGGAAGGTATGTCAAATTGCAATAACAATACAATAAACAATTCTTTGCTACTTTACAAAAAAATCTTCAGCTTCTCTTGCAGTTGATATTGCTGCTTTGCCTCAAAAGCGTCCACGTCGACTGGCAGCTGACATTGCAGAAGTTGCAGTAGCTGGTACAATGAGTAAGAGAACTAGAGAGATTGCCAAGCCAATGCAAACCAGCTCAATCAATCCACCCACTGTTAAAAATCTAAGAAATTTGAAAGAGAAGGCTGCCTTAGTAGCAGGTCAAAATGAACACTTAGAAAAATGGCAACAGGAGCTTGGGGATAAGGACACAAAATACATGGCTCTTAACATCTTCAGGGTTATGGTTTTTACAATGGGTGTTACAGTACAGGAGGCTACTGAAATAACATCAGCCATCATGAATCTCTGCTCCGAAACAGTGAGAAGGTGGGCCCATTCATTTTATTGCCATAACACCACAACTGAGACAGCCATACCTGAATCCAAACGTGGATGCCACTCCAAGCAACAGTCCCTCATAGATGCGTCAGAAGGTCTAAAGAATGATGCAAGAAGATATGTAAAAGAGAATAGTTGGGTAAAGGGAGAACCAAGGATGACAGTGAATACCTTTAAAGATCACATGAACAATGTGCTGATTCCATCCCATTGTAATGGCTTGGTAGGGACAATCTGTCAAATGACAGCTGCACGGTGGCTCAGGAAGCTCGGATTCACTCCAAGGCGACATGCCAAAGGCATATTCTTTGACGGGCATGATAGGGCTGATGTCGTGGAGTACCGCAAGGAGTATTTACTCAACCTAGACAACATTGAGTCATCAGGGCCAGTCAGGAGGATCCGAGTGTATCACGACGAGTCTCTTTACTATGCCAATTCACTGCAGAACATCTTCTGGTCTGACGAAACAATGCAGCCAATTCGGCAGAAGTCACTAGGAGGATCCATCATGGTGTCAGATTTTGTTGAAGAGCATGATGGATTCCTTCGTGTCAGCCAGGAGACTGCAGACAGGGTTGGCATACAATGTAAAGAGGCTCGTCAATACCTCGAGATTGGCGACGGAAGGTACTGGAGGAGCGAGTCATTCCTCAAACAAGTGGAAAAGGCCATCACCATCTTTGAAGCCAAATATCCTGATGCTCAAGGTAATTTGCAATCCAATGTAAATTCTTTGCTCGCAAATACGTATAACGAATGGATGGCTTTTTCCTAGGTGTATTCCTGTTTGACAATGCTCCAAGTCACACCAAAATGCCATCTGACGCCTTGAACGTAAACGCCATGAATGTGTTTCCTGGAGGAACGCAGGCAGCCATGAGGGATACTGTATGGGCTGGAGAGGTGCAGAAGATGGTGTTTGAAGATGGCACACCAAAGGGTATGAAGCAGGTATTAGAAGAAAGGGGTGTTGACACTGTGGGAATGTTAGGGACAGATATGAGGGAGATCCTCAAAGAATTTGAAGACTTCAGCAGCCAGAAGACCCTTGTTGAAGAATTAGTAGAAGGGAGGGGTCATATAGCATTTTTTATTCCAAAATACCACTGCGAGCTCAACCCTATAGAAAGAGTATGGTGTCATTCAAAGAAGTATATATCTGCACATAATAATGGAACTATAGCAAGATTACGGAAAATACTACCCACTGCACTAGACACTGTAGACAAAGACTTAATATCAAAATTTTCCATCACATGTAGAGATTACGAACACGCATACAGGCAACATCATGTATCTAACATACCATCATATTTAGTCGAGAAAACAGTTAAAGAGTACAAGTCTCACCGACGCATTACAAATGTGTAACAATTTTTATTTATATTTCATTGACAATGTACATATCATCAATCACATGGTTATTCAAGCTCCCAGTTCCAAGTGAAACAAATATCATGAGGAATACAGGATGAATTAAACAAAGATGATATATATGTTCGATAAATACTTGGACCACAAATTTCAATCAAACAATCAGTATAACGATATTTATAACTGCGATTATGCTCCAGAGAAATCACTTTTCCAGAAATGCATCTACTGTGTAACATATAGAAGAACAAATATGACATTCCCTGCCCCACTCTGTTATATTCACTCAACTCTTTTGTGTGTGTGTGTGTGTGTGTGTGTGTGTGTGTGTGTGTGTGTGTGTGTGTGTGTGTGTGTGTGTGTGTGTGTGTGTGTGCGTCCGTGCATGCGTGCGTGGGTGTATGTCACCATACAAATGTTATCACATACTTGTTGGTACACCTCCTTCTGCTAATATATTATATATGTTTTGCTAACCATCTGCTACCAGGTGTCGGTTCCATATGCATTGGCATAGATTACCCTTTCTTTTCAATGGCCACCATGGCGTATGCATGTTTGCGCAGACATTGGAGGTGGTTTCTTCTGTGTTCCAATACTGCATTGCACGTAACAATGTTATGTAGCTGGCAAAGCTAACCATGTCATAATGCAAACAGAGTCAAGCCTGGGTCTTGGCTACACTAGACTAAACCAGGACAGGCACCAGAACATTTCTTGAAGGATGCTTATTGCATTTATGCATACATACATACATACATACATGCAAATGTAGGTGAAAGGTGGTCAGGAATATATCAGCTTAGCCCTGGGTGTGCAATGCGGAGTGCACACCCATTCTTATACTGAACATTGCATGCTATCCATTTTCCTCCACTTAGAGTGTGCCTGTAGTTGACTATTTCAATGTAATTTAGTGTCTTCCAGTTTGTAACTAGTACTGGTGGAGGTTGTCCATTGGTGTGGTCCTTGCATGTGGCTTGTGAGTGTATACCATTCAGCAGGAATTATGACTAATGTGACTGTTGGCTTATACTTAATTTGTTGTTACAGTACTGATATATAATATATATATATATGCCTACCATTTCCTGTGAGCCAGCTGACCAAGTATCTTGAATATTCATTAAATGGCTACCATATAATTGGGAAAACATCGATGTACCATTTTAAATAAAGAAACATATGACTTAATGTGTGCAGTTAAATAATTAGCTCTTCGAATTCACCAACAAAAACTCCCACAGATATTTCCCCCCATACAGCATCAACTTCTCCTAATACAGTAGGTGGGACTTGTTGCTGGATGTGGTTGGTGGGTGACGTACCGGGATGTGTCTGTGGGTGTGTTCCCACAACATAGCAATGAGATATTAGATATTGATTGTCAAACAAATGAACACGCACATATACGTGAGCACATGTACGCACACATGCATGCACGCACACACACACACACACACACACACACACACACACACACACACACACACACACACACACACACACACACACACACGCACAAACACACACACACACACACACACACACACACACACACACACACACACACACATGCACAACACACGCACACACACACATATGCATGTGCATTATAAAAAAGGTATTGTTTCTTCGAACTGATTTTAGTTGTTAAAACCACTGAAATACAGGTAACCGAACTTTCAATCAATTCAATAATATCCAAAAGTTGTTGATGTGACAAAAGCAATAGCTGTTATTTCAAGTAGAACTCTTTAGTTAGTTTAACCCATGTACATTTCATTGTACTATCCGAGAGGTGTTGAATTGACAAATTACATTCACATATTTAATCATGTTTAAGTATAATTTCACTGTCAATTTCTTTTGAAACAGCTAGTTTAGATCAGTCATTACAACTATCAAACATTGGTTTTTAATACCCACTGACAATTAAATAGTTACAAAAATTTAACAATAAATTACAGAATGTTCTACACATGCGTATAAATGTTAACACGAGGGTGCAGGATTCTCTCACTCACATACATGTTAAGTAATCATCAGCTAGACAGGAATTGATGTCTGTGACACTACTGAGATATTTGGCTGACTTTTTCTTTTTGTCCTGTAGATCAAACAAGAACTCTTGAATGAAAAGTGACATCTCGCTCTAGTTTTTGTGATACTCTAAAGTGAAGGCAAAGTGGGCTGCAAACCAGACAACAATGGTTTTGATAAGATTGTTGCATTTAATAAGGGGAACTTGTTCCACGAAGACATATGTTAAAAGGCTTTCCATCCAAAACTACAAATCTTTCAATTCGTGGAGATGTACGAGTGGGCAATATTGTTGCTGTCACTTAAGGTGAGACTGAACCCTACATTATGGTACAAAGGGAAGTAGAGAAATTGAGACCAAGTGTGAATAAAATGATGGAAATAGTACTTACATCACAACATGCAACACACACACACACGCACGCACGCACGCACACACACACACACACACCTGAATGGTATACATGAAGACACTGTTTTCAGAAGTATTGGATTAATGTTTGATTCATAGCGATTGATCAGTTTATTAATAATATTAATGGAACACATAATTTTACCATGATAATTATAACAAGCCACCTGGTATTATAATATGTTATTGATGTGCAACTACATAGCTGTTTTCAGTAATCCTGATTAGTTAGAATGATTATCATTTTAATTATTAGCTATCAATCATGTCGTTTTTGTTGTTCAAAATGGTTATAGACATTCATGATAATATTATATTCTTTACAATTTTAAATATTGAGAATATGGTACATTTTATTTAGTTATAATAATGTACTTTTTATAATAATATTATTATATAATATAGCAATTTAAAGTTAGTAGATGTACGTACATGTGCACGTGTGTAATTTCAAGGAACAATGATTATTATACAGTGGACTCCGGATAATTGGGACCTTTTGGGAGGAACCACAAAATCCTGAATAACCGGCTATACCGTTTGACCGATATATGCGTATACGAAACTATACGGCAATTTTGTTCGTGAACGGAAAAACATGGCTGCCGCGAAGCGTCAGGACCTTTGTTTGAGCGATAAAGTAGACATTCTGAAGCAACTCGAATCACCTGGTGTGACTCAAGCATCTTTGGCCAAGAGGTTTGGTGTTTCTACCTCACAGGTGTCACGTATAGTTAAAGGTAAAGAAGAAATTCTCGAACAATTCGATAACGGCGGCAATCGTGAACGAAAGCGTCAGAGGTCCTGCAAAGAGGAGGATGTTGGAAGCGCCCTATTTCTGTGGTTTCAACAGAAAGTTGCCCAAGGTGCTCGTCTTTCGGGGCCTATGCTGAAACAGAAGGCAACAGAGCTTGCATCAGCGAAGGGAACAGAATTTACACCTTCAGATGGGTGGCTATCTCGTTGGAAAACTCGTCACAACGTCGTTTACAAAAAAGAACAGGGAGAAAAACAGGATACAGACTTGGGAGCAGCTTGTGATTGGAAAAAGGAGATTCTTCCTGAGATTTTAGAGTCTTTCAGTGAGGATGACATTTTTAATGCAGATGAAACTGCTCTTTACTATCACGGATTCCCTGACAAGGGACATTGTGAGAAAGGATTCGATCTTGCTGGAGGAAAGAAAGCCATGGACCGAATAACTGCCCTGTTGTGCACAAATATGTCAGGAACTGAGAAGAGACCTCTACTTGTGATCGGAAAAAGTAAACGTCCCCGTAGCTTTCCCAAAAACTTGCACAATCTCCCAGTGGAATATGACAGCAGTAAGAAGGCATGGATGACCCGCGACCGATTCACAAGATGGCTTTTACAATGGGATAAAGCACTCCATGCAAAAAAACGCCGGATCTGTTTACTGATTGATAACTGCTCTGCTCATCCTACTGATGCTGAGCTGTCCAACATTGTGCTCAAATTTCTACCACCGAACACAACAAGTTTGATACAGCCGTTGGACAGTGGTGTCATCAAGAATTGGAAAGGGCATTATCGGAGCCGACTAAATTCGCGGATAATTGCCGCTTTGGATGCTAATTCTGAATGTCGAGCTCTCGAAGTGGCTAAGACTGTTTCAGTTTTGGATGCTCTATACTTAGCTAAAGAATCCTGGGATGCTGTCAGTCAGGAAACGATAGTGAATTGTTTTCGTAAGGCTGGCTTTAGTGAGCCTGGTGTGGAAGTCTGTGAAGAAGATAACGCCCTAGCAGATGTTCCTACTCCTCCCAATATGACTGCAGAGGAATTTGCAGACTTTGTCACCATGGACAATGACCTGGAAATTGCAGGTGAACTGTCTAATGCTGAGCTATTGGAATCAGCAAATAAGAAAAGGTGCATAGAAGAAGAATCAGACAGTGACCATGAACCAGAGCCACAAAACCTCAGTATGCAACAAAAGATGCAAATGGTGGACCACCTGAGACAGTTCATACAAGAAGCCGGGTTGCACAACACACTCCCATTCTTCCGCCAGATTGAAAGGATGGTTCATACCCAAGCAGCAGACACTAAGAAACAGATGACATTAGATTCATTTTTATGCCAAAAGATGTAAATCAGTAATCATTTATGCTTGTTTGCTCTATATCAAATTACCAGCTATTATTTACACATTATCTACTATATGTTATACAATAATTTTATTGATAGTTATGGTGAAATGTCCCCATTAACCAGCAGGCCATCCCGTTTAAGCAGTGGAATTAGTATGTACAGAATCCGTTACCGCAGAAAACATCCCATTTAAAAGGAAATCCCCTTTATCAGGGTCCCGATTAAGTGGAGTCCACTGTATTCATGATTATTTCAAATAATTCCCTTAGGTACAACAAATTACATTATATGATTATTTTATTATTATTTCTGAATCAAATAATTCAAATTACAATTTCGTACCCCTATCTTTTCAAACTATGGCAAGCGCACATTCTCTTTTGTTCATTCCAAACCGTTTGCATGTCTGTCATTGTCTAAAAGTTTGCATTTGCCGCTGAAGCTATTCCGATTGGTGTCCTCGTTAACCCCGCCCCCGTCAATCTCCACGTGGAACATCTCTCACTGTCCTCATAATTCGATGAAGAGAAGAAGTCGATTCGCTTCAGATGTCATGTACGTGCTCACCTTTGCAGTTCTAACTTGAATAGCCACCAACGTGACTGTCACTACTGGCACTCCCTCCTCCTGTGTCTAAAGTAGATGTGTTATTCCCCCAACAACTGGTAAGTATGAGTGTGGAGATAGTCACGACACGATGTGGAATGATACCATCTCACTGATCGGTATAAACCTACTCTATCAAATTATAATGTGCTTGCACGTGTACTGTTCTACGCGATCTATAGGACGGAATAAAGTTGCTGTAGTACTTCTGATTCCTGGTTGAACCCCTCCACAGTGGACATATATTTAGGTTTCAGCGAGTTCCGGCACACATAAAGGCCTACTCTGTGTGACAGTAATGACCATGAACGAATGACACATTGAAACTAATGTTGATTCGACAGATTGTAACGACCTCATTCCCATCCTGGGAGCATGTGGCAGGATAACCTCATGTTGTGTATTTGAATACTGTAGACTCTATATTAGGCCCTAGGTGACCTATTTGCCCCCCACACACACAGACTAGTGTCAATTTTTCTGTCAACGTTGCATGTGATTACAGTTGTCCTATGATATTTTAACAGCCCATACCATGTAGTGCAGAACAAATCATGTGCAAGCAGTTTGTGTGGGATGATGTGTACACTGTCAGGTGATCATGCTGTCCTTGGTGTGTATATGAACTACAGACCGTGTGATAGGGCAGAGTTACCCTGATGGTCCAGATAGGATGTGGTGTTCTTGTACTGGGTAAGCTGATAAACTGTGAGGCTACATTTAATGCACCAAGAGAGAATTGATAGTCTGGTGAAACTCATATTCTTGATAATTCAGATAATAACTTGATGCAAGCAAATCTGTGTGTATGTGTGTGTGTGTGCGTGCATGCATTTGTGCCTGTGTACGTGCGTCTGTGTGCATACATGTACATGTGTACTTTCATGTGTGTAGTGTATACTGCACTGGTTATGGGAGGTATGTCGTCTGTATTTGTGTAAGTATGTTTTTTATGTACACCTGTGGTTTGTACAAGGTGGTCTGCATTCAGAAGAATATCAGTGGGGTCCCCTATCTCCTGCCTGTAATGCTTTATTTATTTGTAATGGCATTTAGTCTTTGGTCATTCGGTGGACCTGGTAGTATTATTCCAGGCAGAGATAAGCAGTATTGTTTTTTCAGATGCATACTAAATCAAGTACCAGCAGATGCAGAGGAACTCTCTTTTATGTTATACCAGTGCAATTAGATGTCGTTAGAGCACACATTGGTAGTATGCATCCGTGTGTGTGTGTGTGTGTGTGTGTGTGTGTGTGTGTGTATGTGTGTGTGTGTTCATAGTGTACTCTAGTGTATTCTATCCATGTACGTACATGCATGTGTGCTACTGTATATGCTTCAACTTTCGCAGTTTAAACTCTTGCGGGTTTCTCGGATCAGCAACCTCCCGTGAAAGTTCTATCCCGTGAAAATTTACACCAAACTAGCAACTCGTCTGCAGTTTTACTGGGCACCTTAATAGTAGCTGTATGGGTTAGTGGCCCAGGTATAAATAAGATTTCTGATTTGGATTCTGAGTTACGTCTGTATGTGAAAATAGAAATGCTTAGTTTAACCCTGTGAAAGTTAAAGCATATGTGGTAGACCATACTAAATGTACATAAGTACATGTCTGTCTATACCAGGTTGAACTTCCATATACCGATTAAATTCATGCCCGTGTACATCTGGTGCTTACACATGGCAAATTTTGTATACAGTATGTAGCACACTGCCAGTCACTTTCACCTGTACATCACCACTTATGAGGACAACTACGTATAACATTGCTGTCCTAACTCCTGTCACTTTCACCTGTACATTGCCACTGATCAATGATGAGGACAACTACGTACGTATAATATTGCTGTCCTACTGAATGTCATACTGTCATGATAGCTAGTTACATATGATTATGAATCCTTCAGTGTTTAGGTCCACTCTATCATTCATGATGTCTCTCGGTCTCTTTGATAGAAGTCCACATGGTTTGGAGAAGATTTTGAAAGTCAATTTTCTTCATTGAGGCAACTTCCAACTCAGCCTACTGGTACATCTGTTGAGTTTGACGTCAGCTGTGGAGGTATGTGCCCTATCTAGAGTGAACAGTTTGCACATGTACAGGTGTGGGTGAGGGAGCACATTCCTGCAAGGTTGGTATAGACATGATGGCTCGTACTGTGTTTGTACTCTTTATGTGTACTGTGTACGTGTAGTGTGTGTACCATGAGTTCACTGTGTATGTACTGTGTATGTATTGTGCATGTAATGTGAATTTACCATGTGTACTGTGTGTGTACTGTGTGTACTGTGTGTACTGTGTGTACTGTGTATGCTGTGTACATGGAGTGCATGTACACAACTGCATAACGATAGAAGACGAAAGTAGCTAGTGTATGGTAGACTGAGTTGATATGGGATAAGTGTGTACGTGTCTACTACGATTTCATGAGACCGTAACCATTATGACTATTTTTGAGAATATGGAACATTTTATATAGTTTTAATAATGAAATTTTTTAATAGTATCATATTATATCAGTTTGTATTAAGTAGCCAAAAAATTACTTGGTAGATGTACGTATGTGTGTACATGTCTGTAATTTCAAAGAACAATGATTATTTTATTGCTATTGTCTCAAGTATGACATATTTATACACATACAATTTTGGCACATGGCTGCATTACAGATAACCCTTACATAAAGTATGCACCTTAGCTACAACAAATTACAACTTCGTACCCCTAACTGATAAGAACCAAAACGACAATTTTGTTTGCTGTTTGCAGGTGATGGGCATGTCAGGTTCATGACTATTCAGCAAACGGAGCAGATATTGATGTGATGGACCATTCACTAGTTGCTTAATTGGCTTCTGAATCTCATTTCAGATTCAGGTATAGTATAATATTGCATTATTATCAGAAGTGGAAGGTGTCAGTAGCAGAAGTGAGCAAGAGATCACAGAACACAACTCCTCAACATGATGTAAAACTCTTTTCTTCCAGGTTATGGCTTATCCTCTTTTGTTCATTCCAAAAAAATGTAGCTTAACGTTTGCATTTATCGCTGAATTATAGGGCAAACTATTTAGATTGGTGTACTCGTTGACCCCGCCCCCGACGATCTCTAGTCTGGTGGGGTATAGAGTATATATGGTCTGACGTAGCCGACCCTTAATGCGCCATTTTCCAAGGGTCGGCTACGCCAGACTAGACGAACTCCACGTGGAACAGCTCCCGCTGTCCTCATAATTTGATGAAGACAAGACGTTGGTTCGCTTCAGATGGCATGCACGTGCTCACCTGTGCAGTTCTAACTTGAATAGCCACCAACGTGACGGTCACTACTGGCACTCCCTCCTCCTGTGTCTAAAGTAGATGTGTTATTCCCCCAACAACTGGTAAGTATGAGTGTGGAGATAGTCATGACACGATGTGGAATGATACCATCTCACTAATCGGTATAAACCTACTCTATCAATCTTGCTTGCACACGTACTGTTCCATGTGATGGACGGAATACAGTTACTGTAGTAATAGTGTCACTTGTATGTAATCCTGGTTAAACCCCTTCCACAGTGGACGTGGTTTTCAGTGGGTTCCATCACACATGAAAGGCTTCTGTGTGTGGCAGTAATAACCGCGAACGAATGAAACATTGAGAAACTACATCATTCTTATCGTGGGAGCACCTCGTGCTGTGTATTTCAATGCTGTAGACTCAAAATTAGGCCCTAGGTGACCCATTAGCACCACACACATGCAGACTAGTGTCGATTTCTCTGTCACTCACGGCATTGCATGAGATGAGATTTGTTCCCGTAGTAATTCAACAGCCATGCCATGTAATGGGGAACAAGTCATGTGTTAGCACTTTGTGTGGGATGAAAGCTGTGTGCACTGTCAGGTGATCATGCTGTGCTTGGTGTGTATATGAACTACAGACTGTGTGATAGGGCAGAGTCACCCTAATGGCCCAGATAGGATGTGGTGTTTTTGTACTGGGTAAACTGCTAAACTGTGAGGCTACATTTGATTTTAACTTTTGATTTTAATTTTTGATTTTGATTTTGATGGGATAACTTGTATCCTCATATTCCTCAATAATTCCATTCAGAGCACAACTTTTCATGGATTAAGCAGACTAGTTGACCCATATTCTTGATAGTCTTGGGACCCACGTAGAGCAGATTATAACTTGGGGCGAAAAAATCTGACATTGTGTTGATGTTTGTACGTGTGTTTGTGTGTGTGTGTGTGTGTGTGTGTGTGTGTGTGTGTGTGTGTGTGTGTGTGTGTGTGTGTGTGTGTGGATAGATACCTATAGGACAGTACTTTCACATACCCATTATATAGGAAATGTGGTCTTTTGGTGGGTTGACAAACTGTGGCGTACCAAAAAAATCAACAAAAATTCATCAAAATGACTGATTTTGTTTTTCCCACAAAGGTACTTAATATCTCGTCTTCTATGATTCTATATAGTTTGAGCCCAGTCCAACCAATCCGACCGACCTTTGTCGAGCTATGAGGACTTTTATGCCACTTTGCGATTCGTGTAACACACCTTTTTTCATATTCTCATTACAGTGCTGCATAATAAGAGTTTGTGACGTCATAAACACATGACTGAAATCTGTATAATGTGAATACTTTACTACTTTCTGGAAGTGAAACTGAAAATGTGTGGTTATGAAAATTCCAGGGACTAATTCATGTGTAACTTTGGAATGGAAAAAGCTATCGACATGCTATTAGCACCATTTTATAGAGCATTGGAAGCACACTCCAGTGCTACCAAAAATGCAAATTCGGTGTCACCCTCCAAAAGACCCCTTTTTTGAGTATGGTCACAGATGGTAATTGCTCGTGGCATATCTCGTATATCTAGTGTGTACGCAGTACGTAGTACAGTAGTACTACTACTGTATAACTATAGTATGTAGCACACTGCCAGTTACTTCCACTTTCTGTACATTGCCACACGAGGACAACTATATCATTGTCCAATCATCTGGCATTTCCAAGCAATAATCAATTTTTCTGTTAGGTGAATATGATTATATCTATACCCTTAGCTTAGCCACGAAGGGTTTTTGCATTCTCACTTATGTTCATATGACAAC
>OZ026551.1:2286517-2296517 GCA_964020155.1 Chondrilla cf. caribensis | reverse complement strand
CTATGGTCATTAACTCCTTGTGTCGTCTCTGAGATACAGCTTGAGTAACAAGTAACATGACCTGGTTGCCAAAAGTGGTAGAGGAATCACCAGCTATGTATAATATCCTCAATTTGGTGGCTTTCAAAGTGTCCTCCATAGCTCTCCATTTATCCTCATCAAAAACTACATTGCCAGTCTATAGATTTTTGAACATAAAAAAGGAAATAGTTCGAAGTGCATACATTAAGTACATGAAAACATACTACAGGTGTACCCATACCCATATTAGGACCGTATGTAGTTTACATGTACCAACCTGTAAATGGGTGATCCATACTTCTCTACTACTCACAAGGTAGGTATTAAAAGAGAATATACAGTGTAGTAATACGTAATACGATAAAAGTATGATATTATCATGGAGTTTAGCAGCAGTTATGTAGTACGGCACAACTAAACAAATATGACTATTCAAAAGTAATGTTTAAACTACAGCCAAATCATGAGTGAATTATGATCAAAATATGATAGAACTACAAGTGAACTAACCGAGCTGCTCAAGTATAACATAGCATTGCCACTGTAGTCTAACAATAGATACCCCGAAATAAAGATGAAAGACAGAGAGAACGGCTATGAGGGATCAATGGAAAATGATGGAATTATGGTCACCCCATGATCAAGTTATGGTAAGGTTACAAATCGCTCTGCAAAATGATTATATTCTGCTACAGGGCAACTACAGTAGAGGCTGGAAAAAGATTTCCGTAATTTTAAAAACTATGTATGATACAATTATGATTTAACTACAACTGCAGTACATTCACAGTAGGTGGATATTCACCGTAATTACAATTGCATACGTACCGAGCAGGTTATCGCAATAAATGCATTATGTACCATATTCATGGTTGTGTAATCACAATTATGGTACAAGTGGAACCAGTTGGTAGACATTTTAGAGCACACAAGGAAGAAGACATCTTCTCTACAGCTAAACACCTGTAATTTGACAACTTGATGTGCTATTTCTAACCTATGTCATGAAGAATAATGCATCAATGTTTAAAATTAATAATCAGTCCTTAAATCTATCATAATTACTGTTAAGTGTACTATGGTAACTGTTATTATGATTACAGGGAAAAGTACAGTCTAGCTACAAAATTAATAGATTTTAGGAAGAGAACACAAATATATGGTCACTACAGAACTATAATATACTATTAATATATGAATACTACAGAAATGTTTGCCTCTACCATACGGTTACACTGTGTTATGATATGGAATTCTTAGCAAACATGTAGGCTTATACTATACAATACATCTAGTCCATTCAGTGGAATTGCTACTATTAGTACTACCAGATGGTATGATAAACCAGCACCATATTTGGTGAGAGTTATTATAAACTACAAGGTTAACAAGTCAGCCAATAATGAAATAGCCACAAACAGTGAGCATATTGTAGGACAGACGTAACATTGACTATTACTAGAAACAATGTAGTGTGGAAAGGAAAACAAGTGGAATCCAGCAAGTTTGGGATGAGAACAAGCACTCACCTGACTGGTGTTATGGGCTAGCTTCAAGGTGTGCAATGACTCCATCTTGTTGCTGGACAATAAAGCTTCTTGGAGGAGGACCGGGGAAGAGGAGTACACATTAAGTACTCTTATTTTGGTTTTGGTAATTGAAGTTAGGACTTGTGCAGTAAACTGATCAGTGAGTGGAGGATAATACTGTCCAATGTGCAATTCATACAAATCAGGTAGAGCAGCAACCACACTGGCTGTTCTGTCTGCACTTGGTAGAGTTCCCTGAAATGAGACAAAAACACACAGTCTTGTGGTAATGTCATGTACACATAAAGCTTACAATAGCCACTTGAAACCAGGTTACACTGAGGGAATAGTATAGAAATATTACGACAGTAAAATAATTATAAAAAGGGAGAATTGTAGGAGAGGTTGAACCATCCAATGCCATACTGAAATATGAAATGACCCGGTATATATATATAAAATTGTGCATATGTAATAGGGAATTCCAAATAACGGGCGATGTTGGTAAGATGATAATCACATTTTAATACAAAAAGTAGGGAAACATACAAGTGTTCATTACCTCTAATGATCCTTTAATGTCAACAACAGAGAACGCCAAGTGCAGGCTCCTTAACTTCAGGCAGCTCTCAAGAACACAACCAACTGTTGACAAGTCTAAAGGACTGCATGCATGAAAGGGAAATGTAATTGTACATCAAGTGATATTACCTGTGGATTAGTGCAGCTACTGAAAATAATAATTAATTGGATTTGAATTTCAATGGTAACAGTCAAAACATAGATTATACTAACATAATATAAATCAGGCCATTCTAGTGAACACAAATACTTATGTATCTGTCAGTGAAATATTGTCAATGGATAAATTCCTCAATGGTAATACTCATAACGAAGACCTGTACAAAATTAAAACTGCATGCAATTGGTCAATTTTGGTGTCATATATGTAGAATACACAGGGTGTGGTAAAATGGCGGGAAATCTTTGAAACACTCATCAAAAGGGGATGGACTTGTTTTCTTTTATGTATAAAATTAAACGTATTAAATGTATAAATCGGCTTTGCTTTTGAACACAAACATGTATAATCTGTCAGTGAAATATTGTCAATTAATAGATTACTCGAAAAGTTTGATTTGACTCATATAGACAAGCATTTTCGTTAAGTAATGTATAATATTATTATATATTCAGACATTATTGCTATTGAACACAAACATAATAATTATTATGTATCTGTCAGTAAAATATCAATAAATTACTCGAAAAGTTGGATTTGACAAGCAACCATCCAGATATGAAGATGGTCATTCTTAATGCATTGCCATTTGAAAACTGGTGTAGTTATCGAAACAATATCACTGACTGCAATCAACCATAATCAAAACAGGTCACACTTGAGTTAACTGTCATGAATATTTCACAATCTGTGGAGCATTATAGTGTGGTCAAATCCAATGAAGGGACACTTCTGTTGGGTTTAACCAGTTAGTTACACTTACCTGAACTAGCTATTGATCCTCGAAGTTGTAAACAGTCCAAGTAGCAATGGTGCGAATAGTAATTGAAGAAGTGATGTAGCTGGACACTGGGTGAGAGGTTCACAGTGAGTTCTTCAATTTTCATTCCAGTTTGTGCCATGCACCAGCCAGTGCACAGTAGTAGGTAGTTGTCACAACGAGGTAGTGTTAGGTGGGAGGAGAATGTTTTTGTCATGACTTCTCTTGTTAGTTCCTCATTCCTGCTTTCATACAGGATAACGGGCAGAGTGGACTGGTGCAATGCTGCATTCTCTTCTTTCAGTAAAATCGGGACGAGTTGTGAAGTGATGTTTTGATCTGCGAGATATGTGATTCCTGCGAAGAACTGGTACAGCAACAGTCGCTGATCCTTGGTGGCATCTTCAGCATCACTGAGCAAGCAGTCGATTGCATCTTTCTGTCGCTGCTTGATTGGACCCTCTGGCAATTGATCCAGATACTGCTGGAAATGTGGAGGATATGGCTTCTTGGATACGTCTGGAGCACATTCCTGAAGAACCTTGATCTGTTCCTCTTTGTCAAGGAGGTTCAGTTCCAATGCAGCGAAACAGGATTGAACAGATGAGTGGAGATAGTGATGGCTGCCTCTCTCTACGCCCATGGCATCCAATTGACTGCAGCTCAGCAGAAGGTTGTATCCACTGGTGGGGAGCTTGATCCCAAGACGCCGAAGGTCGTCATCACTGAAGACAAACTGGTTTTTCCTCAATCCTTCCAGGGCTAGCTTTGCCATGCTGCGGAAGTCTTCAAAGTGAGGACTGTTGAAGATGTCTCCAATGGAGGAAACACGATCTTTCACACTCACCCTCTCCTTTAGGTAGCGGTTGCATGCCAGGACTAGGAAATTCAAGTACACTTCAGTCACAGTGGAAGGGAGTGAGCCGACTGTTTGATACACAAAGCAGGCCATAGACAGCACCATTGGATACATGCAGAGGTCGGACAAATCGGGACGCTGGGAAAGGAGATCAATGAGGAGAGAGGACTTCTTCTTGTTATTGTGGAAGTAGTTGTCCACAAATTCTTTTTTCTACTCAATGGAGAAGGGAGCAATCTCTATTCTTCGATTCACTTTTTGATACAAAGATTCAGCTGCAACATGACATGAGGTTATGAGCACGGAGGATGCCGGGAGCTCATCACCCTTGATGATGCTGTCCAGGAAGGAGCAGTTTTGGGGGCGCTCATCCCATCCTTCCAAGAGGAGCAGAATTCCCCTTCCTTCGGAAAACTCCTCTGCAAGCTTTTCAAATTGCTGAAGGTAACCTGGAAGATGTACGAGGAGGTCACTGAAGCTGGTACATCCTGCTCTTGGCAACAGGTGGAGATAAACCATGATGACCAGTTCATATTCTTGGAGGATCCTCCCCGCTGCATATTCCTTGCAGAAGTACCGTGCAGTGGTTGACTTCCCAGATCCGGGAGCTCCCTCCAGCAAGACAATCTTGCGCTCTTGCTCACCAGGATTGTAACTCAGAATATCTCGGGTGCTGATGGGAACATAGCGATTGGACTCCCTGGTCAGACTGCTGTAGGTATCATGGGAACCCAGTTCTATTGGACGGCTATCTTTGATGTCACAATCTTCCTCAGCCTCAAGGAGACGCAGTTGAATGTAAGTTAGCTGTTTGTTGTTCTGAATCAGCCAGGTGTCCTCCACCGTCTTCATCTGCTCATAGTGTGCTCCAAGGTACCTCTTGTATCTCATACACAGTTCTGATGTGTACTGTAAAAAGACAATGGAACATAATATTATACGTAATTCATGGTTATGATATATGATGATTAGAGACATTGATACACAATGAACCTAATTATAAGATTGCACAAAAATAGGAAAAATATACCAACAAATAAGCATTCGAAAGTACAGTACGAATAATCATTATCTAAACACTCAACAAGCATTGAGAGCACTGTACACCTATACACATACGTAACTGTATGTTTCCTACAAATTGGTCATGTTAAAATCCTGGTTGCCAAATGTAGTCATAGCTAGGAATGTACCTGTCTATGTGGATGACTACATTTCATGTCAAGTTTGAAAATATATTCAATAACCCTCAGCTTGGCCATAAGTTCAATTGTGTTTGCATGATTTGTAAAAGAAAGCATTTAACAGTTTGATGGTGTAGATGACACTTTTAGGTTACTTGCTTGAGGTGTTTCATTGATGAAAGGACTGCCAATGGAAGCTTCCTGGTACCTTTTTCAATAGATACAAAGACTTTTAAGGCTTCAGCAATAGTTCTGAAAAAGTCATGCCAAGTTGCATTTTACTATCATACATTTGTCTGTCCAGCTGAAGGGGAAAAATTTGGTTCCATTTTCAAATTTATTAAATTTGCAGGAAATCCCAATTATACAAAAAGAGTAGGTGGTTCACCCTCAGGTTGTTTCAAGAAAATTACACCAAAGCACACTACAGGAAGTATAGGATAGTATGGAAGCTCCTTTCTGGAATACCAATACTGTTTTCTCAAAAGCAATAGTAAAAAGTATAATAGGCGTATCATGCTTCATAATAATAATAATATCGTAATTCCAATCCTTAGTTTGTGGAAATCTCCCTACAAAGCGGACTGGGAAAGCCACTGTCTGAGATATCTGAAGTGGGTGAATTTAATTTACTAGTCTAACCTCATGTTTGGTAGGTCCAGGTAGTGGTGTTGGACACAGAGTCCATGACCTTTGTGAGGAAGCTTTTTTCTCAATTGTCTGACAGCCACAAGTGGACCAAAGGACTCCTTCACTGTCTTCAATAGGAACCTCCATGTGTGGGGAAACCCTTCACCAGATTGTCCATTCCTCCACTGGGACAAGCACACCATTCCTCCCAGGGGGGTCGACATGTTTGCTTGTATAGTCATGAAGGGTACTCCAAGACTAACTGCTAGCTCATGCCACAAAGGAGCAATCGATAGGATGCCTTGTAAACCAACATCAGATGGTGACAGGTCTGTGTACAATCATGAAGAGAAGTTGAAAGTAAAAAGACAGTGCTCTAAACTAAACAATGATTCATGAAATTTACTAAGCAGAGATTGTTTACCATAAAAATCAGGTTCATCCAACTTCTGAGTGGAACAAGGCTGAGGAATCACATGATCTGAGGATGTCACACCACCTACAATAAGTGGATATATAGTAAGATTAATATACAATACAACACAAACATGGAGTCAAGTACATCAGTAGGATAAAAGTAAATAATGTGAAAATCATAAGAGGAATCCCATTAATAATTATTAAGGGATGATCAACAATAATATCAATACATCATTATCAAAAAATGTACTATTTGCATTTCACACAAAGAAAAGAGTCACACACACACACACACACACGCACACACACACACACACACACACACACACACACACACATACACAGACATTAACCTGGTCTGGAAGAATTGACAGACTGGGTAGCTCTCACAGATTCTTGAGGATTTTCTTCAACACTCGGTTCTATTACAGATGGACAAGTGTCTTCAGGTGAGCAATCACTGTCCTCAGTCAGTAGCTCAGGACTATCTCTCAACTCCACCAATGACTCTCCTCCACTGGTGGACAAGTCACTCAATTGGGTCAGTGGACCTCTGTAGAAAGCTTATCATGTGGAGAATGGGGAAACACAGAAAGTGAAGGCAGATAACCAGCCTAACTGATACACATGTCAAGGAGAGGATGACAATGTCACAAGTAAACAGTGATCAAAAATTGTATTGTATTGTAACTGTAGCTCAATCCAACGTCTGTGTACAACGAGGCCATTGACTCACCATCCTGCTGGGTAACCTGTAGCTTGGTCTTTTTACCCTTTCCTTTACCACCACTCTGGGGGGTTCTTTTACGTCCAGATGACATTCTCAGTGACCAATAACTGTGGGAAGACAAGGTGCAGCAGGTGTTGGACAACCTGTTTGGACAGGATAAACACAAACATCAAGAGTACTTCCGTCGGGTGGTAACAAATTAAAGTGAACTTGAGTAATTCGGGACACCGGGGTGATGTGGGAAGGTCCCTGAACAGTGATAATGTTGGGTTATGGTTGAGTGTCTACCATATGTCAATACCCTGTGTATGGAGGTGTCATTGGTAAAAAATCGAATCAACAGCTGTGTACTGCGGTAGTTAAAAATCTGGTGTCCAAAATCACCCCGTATTACCCTATGTCTTGGCCCGAGACGCGCCTTCGAATAACACAACAATATAATCTGATAGTTTGTAGGGAAACGAACCTCGTAAATTGCAGACTAATCCTCCAGATCAGATAGTTCCTTCAACTCGGAGGTATCTATGCTCCGGGCACTCTTCAGGAATGTTGATTACGCAACATCCGGTCACGTGAATTACAGGTTGAGGAGAAGCCCTTTGCGATGATCCATCTGTGATCTCCCCCATCCTCCTGAAAGGACCCAGAAGGTAGGTTGCTTCACTTTAGAGGATGGTAGACGGTCTGTACCTATAAATCTGTCCTTTCAATACCACACGATATGACGAACTGTTGCAGATATTCACTTCAGACTGCTCAGTGGTGGTTGAAACTGAAGCTGGCTACAATGTATGAGGACTACAGTCAGTGTACAGAATGTCATACTGTCATGATAGCTAATCACATATGACTATGAATCCTTCAGTGTTTAGGTCTACTCTATCAGTCATGATGTCTCTCGGTCTCTTTGATAGAAGTCCACTGGACATTTTGAAAGTCAGTTATCTTCATTGGCACAACTTCCCAACTCAGCTGTTCAGTTTGGTGTCAGCTTTGGAGGTATGTGCCCCATCTGGAGTGAAGAAATTGCACATGTAAAGGTAAGGTAAACTGTATACTGAATAGTGTGTGTACCATATGTTCACTGTGTGTGCATGTGTATGTATTGTGCATGTACCGTGTAAAAGTGTGTGGTAGTAGATGAACGACAGGCCCTGTAGTTATCCTGTAACTTATTGGCAGAGGCGGCACATGTACTAGAGGATACAAACGAAATGTAATCGAACATTTGGAAATTATCAGATGGGTCTTGAAGATTCTTTGTTTAGAAATAATAGATCTTGAAGTTCAAACCAATACATATGCGGTAGGAGATTGAGGGACAGTAGTCTCTTCTTGTAGTTGGGAGAGTAGTCATTTAGTATGTATTTAGTTGATCCTCATTGCTGACATTCTCCAGTAATTTTGTGTCTTTAATCATTTAATATGGTCTCCAACTCTATGTTACTGTATGTTAATTTTGAACGCACTAAATTTAGATATAGTTGTTTTCTGAATTAGACTGTGGATGATTGATAATTTGGTAGATGTACGTATGTGTGTACATGCATGTAATTTCAAAGAACAATGATTATTAATTTTATTGTTGTCTCAAGCATGATAATTATTTATATGCATACAATTTTGGCACATGGCTGCATTACAGATAATCCTTACATAAGTATGCAAATATATCCTTAAGGACAACAAATTGCAACTTTGAAATTTCTACCCCTAACTGAACCAAAATGACAATTTTGTTTGCTGTTTGCAGGTGATGGGCATGTCAGGTTCATGACTATTCAGCGAATGGTGCAGATATTGACGTGATGGGCCATTCAATAGTTGCTTAATTGGCAAGAAAGCACAGAACTCCTCAAACTGGCGCAGAACTGTTTTATTTCCAAGCTTTGGCACAGCCTCTTCTGTTCATTCCATTTGTATTAATTTTACCGCTGAATTATAGGGCAAACTATTTCGATTGGTGTCCTCGTTAACCCCGCCCCCTCTCCACGTGAAACAGCTGTCGCTCCTCGACGAAGAAAAGAAGAAGTTGATTCGCTTTAGATGACATGTACGTGCTCACCTGTTCAGTTCTAACTTGAATAGCCACCAACGTGACGGTCACTACTGGCACTCCCTCCTCCTGTACGTGTCTAAAGTAGATGTGTTATTCCCCCAACAACTGGTAAGTATGAGTGTGGAGATAGTCACGACACGATGTGAAATGATACCATCTCACTAATCAGTATAAACCTACTGTATCAATCTTGCTTGCACGCGTACTGTTCTACGCGATCTATAGAACGGTATGCAGTTACTGTAGTAATAGTGTCACTTGTATGTAATCCTGGTTAAACCCCTTCCACAGTGGACGTGGTTTTCAGTGAATTCCATCACACATGAAAGGCTACTGCATGTGTGAGGCAGTAATAACCGCGAGCGAAGGAAACATTGAGAAACTATTGTTGATTGACAGATTATAAGGACATCATTCTTATCGTGGGAGCACCTCGTGCTGTATATTTCAATACTGTAAGCTCAAAATTAGGCCCTAGGTGACCCATTAGCACCACATGCACACACGCAGACTAGTGTCAATTTCTCTGTCAGCGTTGCATGTGATGAGATTTGTCCCCGTGATGATTCAACAGCCATGCCATGTAATGCGGAAGAAGTCATGTGTAAGCACTTTGTGTGAGATGAAAGCTGTGTATATGAACTACAGACTGTATGATAGGGCAGACTCACCCTGATGGTCCAGATAGGATGTGGTGTTCTTGTACAGGGTAAGCTGCTAAACTGTGAGGCTACATTTGATGCACCAAGAGAGAATGCATTAATTTTACCATGGGATGACTTGTCGTATTCTCATATTCCTCAATAATTCCATTCAGAGAACAACTTTTCATGGATTAAGCAGACTAGTTGACCCATATCCTTGATCATCTTGTGACACTTGTAGAGCAGATTATAACTTGGTGCGAAAAAATCTGACATTGTGTTGATGATTGTATGTGTGTGTGTGTGTGTGTGTGTGTGTGTGTGTGTGTGTGTGTGTGTGTGTGTGTGTGTGTGTGTGTGTGTGTGTGTGTGTGTGTGTGTGTGTGTGTGTGTGTGTGTGTGTGTGTGTGTGTGTGTGTGTG
>OZ026551.1:2121517-2281517 GCA_964020155.1 Chondrilla cf. caribensis | reverse complement strand
TTTGCAAATATGACAGTTTTACTAAATGAATTCCTTAAATGTACTGAAAGATGTCCCTAATACGTTTGTTTGTTTGTGTGTGTGTGTGTGTGTGTGTGTGTGTGTGTGTGTGTTGTGTGTCACTACAGCAGAATTAAGTATGCATATGGTATCTTCTTCTTTACATACGTACGTGTACATGTGTACTTTTCATCCTTATTTTGTGTGCAGTGTATGCTGCACCGGTTGTGGGAGACATTTTGTCTGTGTTTGTGAAAGTATATGTAAAATTATTTATTCACACCTGTGGTTGGTGCAAGGTGGTCTGAATTCAGAAGAATAACAGAGGGTGTCCTTGTCAAGGGCTTTGTCTTGCTTGTAAAGTTTATATTTTTTAAATGACCATTTAGTCTGTGGTCAGTTGGTGGACCTGGTTGTATTATTTTAGGCAGAAGTAGGCAGTATTGTCCATTCAGATGCATGCTAAATGAAGTACCAGCAGCTGTATAGGGAATCTGTTCTATGTTGCACCAGTGCAACATGTAGTTAGAAGTATGTAATGTATGTGGTATGTAAGTAGTGTTTATTCAAGCCCTATGTGAAAAACAAAAAGTATCAAGTGATTCCAGTTGTGTGTGTGTGTGTGTGTGTGTGTGTGTGTGTGTGTGTGTGTGTGTGTGTGTGTGTGTGTGTGTGTGTGTGTGTGTGTGTGTACATGTGCGTGTGTGTGCATGCATGTGTGCATGCACTTTATCATGTGCACGCAGATTAACGTGACTGTTAGCTCATGAGGTATATATTATGTACATATCCATGTACATACATGCATACTATACAAACGTTAATGTATATACATACCATCATGTACTGTACAGTGTGTGTATCGCATCCATAGTGTAAACTTGTTTACGTGCACTTGCTGCAGCATTGTCGCTATTATTTCACACTCGTGGAATGCATCATCTAATTGTATGAGTATATTCCGTATGCAAATACGTATTAACTAATTTTTGAAGTGGTATTTGATAATCTGTAGCTCCTTAAAATGCAGATATACGCATACATTTATTATGTGTGATCAAGTCTTACATCCAGTTTGATTAGATATAGTTCTTCCATCATTTAAGGCAGTATAGGTCTTGTGTCTTACATTGAATACAAGTCCTAAATAAATGTGTAAAATTGTACTCCCCATCTTTGGTTTTCAATGGAAACTATTGTTAATTGTTCTTAAAAAGGAGACAGGCATGATAACACTCCAGAGGAGCCAGATGGGCTATGTGGATGCCCTCCATAGTCTCTGTGGTTTCCCTGTCCAAACACACACATACATCACGATGTGAGATACAAAGTAATGCTTCCTAATACGTGACAGAGTCCACTTGTGCATATTTGGTGTAAAAGCACATTGATGCTTATACATGAAGGTGTTCATGATGCTAATACCATGCTTCCTAATTCATCCTGTTATTCCCTTGTATACGTTTACTCAAATTGAAAATGGTATCAGATGCACACAAGTCCAGATCTGATGTAACCTTTTTGTATGCAAACTCTGTTGTAATGACTTGTGGTTTGGTCTGGCCTATAGTGTCAATAGAAGGCAATGCAGGTTTGTAGTGTATTGATATACATACATATGTACATATGCATGTGTTGTACAATATGTCATATTCATCATCCGAGCAGTTTCCTTCTGGTGCATGGCATCTAGTTAATGTGTACATGATCCTCTGGTCTGGCATTAACATTGATTTGACCCTATCAAATCCATTTCCAGGTGAATATCCCCATTTGCCAGTTTTGTTCACTAAATTTCTGAAATGTACTGAAAGATGCCCCTCCCAGGTTAATTTTGTAGAATGGATAATTATGTTAATATGTGCATAGTTACTGTATGAGCATTAATGTTAACACAAATGTTCGAACATAATAAAAAAAGTGTTTAATTATAATAAACAAGAATTATTTTATTATTATTGCAATCCCAGTATATTATTATTATAATATTGCTTTCATGATGAATTTAGGGATATGGCTGGACTATAATATGATTGCACTTAGTTAAGATAGAATGTGAAAAATCAAAATGGAATATGATTGTCAACCCCACAGCCATGCAACCAATCGTATAGGTTATATATGACAGTCACTAGCTCCTTAAGATTTCTCTAGTCTATATAATAATTATCTTTAGCTACATCTCTCAATCAGTCGAGGTTTTCATCAGCTGAAGTTGTTCAATATAACACAGATCATTATATCTGTGTACAAGCTAGTTAACATTGTAGTTTATGTCACTCTTACCAAATAAGGTGGTGATTTGTCACATCGTGTGAGTGTACTTATAATGACAATACCAATTCCTGTTAAGTATGCTGTAATTTTGCACAAAGTAAATATTGTTTCATAATAATTTATGTACACACATACTGGATGCAAATTATATACGTAGCTGTTTGATATTCATATTGAAGGTTTATTATTTTGAAAACATGTCATTATAATACACTCCAGTTTGGGTCTTTGTCAACACACACGTGCACGCCGGCACACACACACACACTGTAGCCATGAAGACACACAACTTGTAGCAAATTTATCTCAAAACACATAAGATAAAATGTATGTATATAAACATATAAGTTATAATTTTTAAATAGGTGAGATATTAATTATATCATAGAGGACCTAGTCACTATGATCAGGGCAGCACAAGGAGCCCAACACTGAATCGTGTCACCCTGTTGGGATAGCTTGCAAGAGCCTAGCTATGTACTGCATCAAAAAGGAGCTGACTGAGGCTCTCCTGTGGCCATCATGATGCAACGGCCTAGGTCCCTAAGGAAGGACATTAAATCTAAGCTAATTGAGCCAGCTAGAGGTTCCAAATGCCGAAATAGAAAAGGTCTAGTTATTATTATCATTATTATTATTGATATTTTTATTATTATACTTTTGTGAACACAATTATTCAGAATGTTGATAATTATAATTGTAATTAATTTACTATTGAAAATGATATCATGTGATTGCTATTGAAGTTTGATTGAAATGGTGAGATTTTCATGATAATATTAATTAAAAATATTGAGGAGATTATATTCAAATTAAAATCCAAATGTATCTCAAAGTTTGTACTTTACCGCTGAATTAGGACAAACTATTTCGATTGGTGTCCTCGTTAACCCCGCCCCCGACGATCTCCACGTGGAACAGCTCCCACTGTCCTCATAATTCGATGAAGAGAAGAAGTTGATTCGCTTCAGATGGCATGTACGTGCTCACCCGTTCAGTTCTAACTTGAATAGCCACCAACGTGACGGTCCCTACTGGCACTCCCGACGATCTCCGCGTGGAACAGCTCCGCGTGCACGCGCTACAGTTTTAGTTGCCAGGGTTCATTTGGTGAGTCATGTGGATTGCCGTGTTCGTCTTCTGATTTCTCCCTATGGCTCCTTATGAAGTCTTCATCATCTTTACTCTTGATTTACCCTTGTCTTGATTATAGACCCGTACATTTATCGCTCTCCTCGGCTCTCCCATCATATCGCAGGACAAGATCCTTGCCGTTCTACCGAACATGGTAAGCAGATCGTACACTTTATATTTGTGTGTTACTCATACTCGAATTGTAGAAGGCAGCTGACAGCATTAATGTTGGTTTGAAACGTTGACTTTTTAAACTTCTTAGTCCTGTTATGAGGTGAATCGATCCCAGAGTGTGCCTCCAACATAACAGTTACTGGAAATTGTTGAGTAAAACACTTTAAATTTTATGTGTAAGTCGTTGTAAAAGGCTATAGGTAACTTTGACCTTTGTCATCTGTGCATAGTTTCTGTCTTTGAATGTACACGGAGTACTCAAATCTCAGTTCTGACTACTTAAATCTCAGCTCTGGGATTGTATACACCATGAGATCTCAATGACAAGGGACAAAAGGGGAGGATTTACATTGCTAAAATGAGGCCCAATTGTTGGGATGTGATGGTAAAATTGGGTTCACAATTACTGAGTTATAATATTATTAAGTGTTGAAATTCTTGTGCACCACTGAGTGTCCCGTTATAATGTTCACTCTACTCTGTAATTGTCCTAGAGTAAACCTGAATGGTTAGTGGAAGGCAGGATGCTACAGTCTGAGAGTAGTTACCCAGTTCATTTCACATGTGTTGTAGGGGACATTTATTCAAGCACTCTCAATAATTGTAAGCATTTTAAAGCTTAAACCAATAACCAATTAGTCCTTTTTTACTTCTGTTTCAGGCCAATGACTGGAAACTGATTATCATTGGTAATGCACACACAGGATGCTGATAGAGATTTGATCCACAGCCATGATGTCTCAACATCTTTATAGTGGCCTGTAGCCCTCTGAATATGCATGGTGTGTTCCCAGATGTAGAGTTGCATCCCATAGCTGGAACAAACCTCTCCGTTCATCACTTAAGCTGAAAGAACCAAGTGCTTCCTTCCCATACTTTCTCAATTTCTTATCCTGTCCACCGCTTCACTACCCTCTCAATTATCTTCATTCATGTTTACCTCATTAACACCTGCTCGAATGACATCATTTTAGATTGATCTATACTCCTCCCATTAAAGTGCATGTATTTGCATGTGTATATTGTCGTGTGTGCCATCACATATCCTTAGATCAACTGCCAAGAACCAGGGAGTTTACAATTCAACATATCTTGTATTCATCCTGCAGTGGGTGTGGCAATGGCAGCTGGTCCTACCTACCCTTCCTGCCAGTGGGTGCTTAAGTCATGAAATGTGACAACACCTCTCTCCTGTATCCCACCCACCCCACCACTCTGCCTACCAGCCTGCTTGTACTACATGCATGTTCTCAGTAGTCCTAGTCCTCAGTGTAGCTGTTGGTGTGCTGAGGGGGCTCATGTGTGTCAGTTGCCGTATGTCACAAGAGAGTGTGTCAAGTAGTGTATGTTAAGTGAACTATGTACTATGAAACTGTAATAGTGAGTTTCCATTAATGCTTACTACATGCTTGTACAATAATATACAGACATGCACATACCCACACATGCACACACACGCACACACACACACACACACACACACACACACACACACACACACACACACACACACACACACACACACACACACACACACAGACACACACACATACACACACACACGCAACACACATACACACATTCACTGTATGGTTCTCTTCTCATTCATATAGTCTGCGAGTAGAGTCCAAAGCCATGCATCACGAAGACACATGTACAGCTGCAGACGTTGGCAATTATCTGTTCCAAAAATTAAAGTACTTTTCAATTACAGCCTGTTCTATTCATCATTTTTAGCTAATATTTGAACTACTTTATTCACTTAGCAAGTAGTCCGATACTATAATATACCTAGTACTATTATTAACAAGTTGTTGTCTGTACATTAATTATTCAATTCAAAATATTGTGAATGTTAACAATGATAAAAGTGATAACGAACATAAGTGATTATGATAAACATAAGATACACACTACATGGAGATAGTTATAATAAATAACAATGACAATATTACAATAATAAGAATGACTACAATTACAATAATAAATAAATAATTATGCAATATACTATTAGACAATTGGATTAAATTGTTCGACGGTGCCAAGCACTGAGGCAGCCATGCCCCTTTGCAGGACCACTGAGATCTGTTGAATCATGTGATACGGAGCCATCACATCGGTCTAGCTCAGTGTAGAACTCATGGGCCCCTTGGCCAAACATCCTAGATGTCTCATACAACAGCTAGAGGGGCCACATGGTGTGTCCTGGCCAGCTCCTCATATTTGATACTCTTATTCACTTCAGCTGTGGTGTGGAAGGAATCTGAGCTCTAGCCAGGGATGTCTTGACAATGGCGTTAATTGCTGCATGCCGTGGGAGACGCCCCTCACTGAATATACAGCTGAGGCCATGTGTGGCGAGTTCATCAACAGGACTTCCGCATTGAAGGCATGAAATTAATGGGGTCTATTATCGTTAATTATTATCATTATAGCATCCGTTACCATAGAAACAGTACTATTATACAGCAATTTTACAATGTATAAAGCGCTAGCAACAGTATAAAGCGTTGGCAACAGATGCTATAATGGTTAAGATATGGACACTCGGGCATTATGACATATAAAATACACTTGCCCAGGGGAGTTTCGTGCCCTCGGAACTCGGTATTTTATATTCATGATGCCCTCGTGCCCATGTCTTAACCACTAAATAGCATGAGAATAGAATGAGAATTATTGTTGGTACGCATCTATGTATTATGCATAATATAATTTGTAGGTAAATAATTTTATGACATTAATATTAATAATTATTATTAAATTTTATTCAAGTTCAATTGAAATATACATAAATATGCATGCATACAATACTGCATGCCATTGGGGAACATGTGTACACGTGGCCATGCATGGCTTCACGTGCAATATTATTAATAGTATTGATCTTAATTGATTGCAATTGTGTCAGTATAATATATAATAATAACTATTGTCGATATACATGCGTACAATTTTTTAATTTGGCAAACATAACACATAAGGTAGCATAATAATATTATATAGTATGTATGTGTTTAGATGCAATATTATGAGTAATGTGAATTGATTTCGGTATTGATATCATGCATAATTATCAATATCACTTCATGACCATTACAATAATATTATGTACTACGCTGACAAATGGAAATTACTTCCAATTCAACAACAAAACAAGTATGTTGTCAATAATGATCAATCAGTCTGAGAGTGCATGCACCATCCTAATATCTCTAGTTCTTGGTAATTTGTTTCGAAGGATCCTGTGTAATTGACATATCTCAAAACACTCCTTGTCTTTATTCCAATCATGTGTCATCTCATTGTCATCCAAACACACAATTCCATCAAATGTCAGAAAGTTGTGAATATCAAGGTTTTCTTTGCTGTAACAATAAGGAAGATGTGAATCACATAGAGGTAGGTCACTATTACTGTACACAGCACTTCTTACCTTATTGTGGAGGTATTGAAAGCTGGTAGGACACTCACATCCAATAGATCTTCACATTCCATGGAGAGTGACATAGTTTGTATACCTTTCTCCATGGCTAGTGTCAACAAACCAGGTAGATGCTTCATAGCATGTACAGAGCTGACATAACCTCTCAACTGTGATCCATGACAACTGATCAAGCAGTAAACATCAGTGGTGAACTGTAAACAAAGTGCAATGATATATAGTATACAAAGATGTCCATGAATATTAAAGGAGAAATTCAGTGCATAGATGTCATTTATAAGAAATAAGAACAATTAGCTATATACATGGGTATAATAAAATCAATGCATTCTCACCATAGTACCAAAGAAGATCAGACATTCTCCAAAAGGCTTCATCCACTGAAGATGAGAAGCATCTCCCACACAGCAGCGGAAAGCAGTAGAGGATGCTGGATATCGTGCACAGATATCAATTGCATTGCTGGCTTCCTGTGAACCTATGTTTATAATAACAAACAGTAAACATGAAACACATAACAACTGATACGTAATGACAATGTACAGTCAGAGCAGATGAACTGACACAGTGAACACATGTACACACTCACATACACAGTATGCATATAGAGACATGTCCAGAGTCAGAAATGATTATTGAAATGTCCTCATCAATACACAATTACAGATAATCATGTATAAATGGAACAGATCTTAAATTACATTAACTGTACAACTGCTACTCACATAAGAGTGAAATTCAAATGTTCTCAAACATAGGTCAACAATACACAGATTTACAATCCACGCAGTGTACACATACCTACTACAACACACCTGCGGGGATGGTATCATACAATATGGTCATGAACTCCTTGTGTCGTCTCTGAGATACAGCTTGAGTAAAATGAGACATGAACTGGTTGCCAAAAGTGGTAGAGGAATAATCAGCTATGGATAACATCCTCAATTTGGTGGCTTTCAAAGTGTCCTCCATAGGTCTCCATTTTTCCTCATCGAACACAACATGATCATTCTATAGATATTTGAACATAAAATTAATAAAGAAAGAGTTCAAAGTGCATACAATAAGTACATGAAATGTATGATACTGTCAGCAAAAAATAACTAACGTACTACAGGTGCACCCATACCCATTTATGGACCATATGTAGTCAACACGTACCAAAACCTATAAACAATTGCAAGCAATCCATACTTCTCTACCACTCATATAGCAGGTATTAAAAGAGAATATACTACAATAAAAGTATGGTATCAATAATAATAATAATATGCATTTTAGCAGCAGTTATGTAGTACGGCACACACAACTAAACAAATATGACCATTCAAAAGTAATGTTTAAACTACAGCCAAATCAACAATCTAACAATAGATACACCAAAATAAAGATGAGAGACAAAGAGAACAGATATGAGGGATCAATAGAAAATGATGGAATTATGTTTACCCCATGATCAAGTTATGGTAAGGTTACAAATCACTCCGCAAAGTATAATGCAATTATGATTCAACTACAACTGCAGTACATTCTCAGTAGTCCGATATTCACCGTAATTACAATTGCATAAGTACTGAGCAGGTTACCACAATAAATGCATTATGTACCATATTCATGGTTGTGTAATCACAATTATGGTACAAGTGGAACCAGTTGGCAGACATTTTAGAGCACACAAGGAAGAAGACATCTTCTCTACAGCTAAACACCTATAATTTGACAACTTGATGTGCTATTTCTAACCTATGTCATGAAGAATAATGCATCAATATTTAAAAAATAATAATCAATCCATAAATCTATCATAATTACTGTTAAGTGTACTATGTTAACTGTTATTATGGTTTAATAAATCATTGTTGCAGTGAAAAGATTACAGGGAAAAGCATAGTCTAGCTCACCGTAGCTTTTAGTAAGAAAATACAAATACATGGTCACTATGGAACTATCATATAAATAAAAATATATGAATGCTACAGAAATGTTTGCCTCTACCATACGGTTACACTGTGTTATGATATGGAATTCATTGATTCCTACCATACATGTATAGGCTTTACTATACAATACATCTAGTCCATCAGGTGGAATTGTTACTGTTAGTACTGCCAGATGGTATGACAAATCAGCACCATATTTGGTGAGAGTTATTATAAACTACAAGGTTAACAAGTCAGCCAACAATGAAATAGCCACAAACAGTGAACATAATGAATAATAATTATAGGTAAACTTGCTGGAACAGTCAGGAAACAAGTAATTCGAGTTAAATCAATTCTTGAGTGTCTTCCTCAGGTTCAGAAGAACCTTCGTTGAAGTTATTATGCTCGATGAAGCTTTAACGCACGAGTTCCAGTTTCTCGTTATCATCGTTCGAAATCAGCCATCTTTTTTCGCGCAATATAAACTGTAGTGTGGTAGGGAAAACAAGTGGAATCCATCAAGTTTGGCATAAGAACAAGCACTCACCTGTCTGGTTTCATTGAGTAGACTCAAGGTGTGCAATGACTCCATCTTGTTGCTGGATAATAAAGCTTCTTGGAGGAGGACCGGGGAAGAGGAGAACACATCAAGTACTTTCAATCTGCTTTTGGTAATTGATGTAAGGACTTGTGCAGTAAACTGATCAGTGAGTGGAGCATCATACTGTCCAATGTACAATTCATACAAATCAGGCAGAGCAGCAACCACACTGGGTGTGTCAATTAGTGTATGATGAGTGAAGAACATACTATAATATAGAGTTCCCATTAGTGCTTACTGCTTGGTTGCACAATATGTATGCATACAGACATGCAAATACACACATGCACACATATTCGGACACAAACACAAACTTGCATGCACAACACACACTTAAGCATACACTCGGAAACAAGCACACACATGCATGCACATAACACACACACACGCACACACACACACACACACACACACACACACACACACACACACACACACACGCACATAACACACACACACACGCACGCACACACACACACACACACACACACACACACACACATGCACATAACACACACACACACACACGCACACACACACACACACACACACACACACACACACACACACACACACACACACACACACACACACACATAATACTTCTCTTCTCATTCTGCCTGTGACTAGAGTCATATTCCATGAAGCCACAGAAGCTATCAACAATCCTTTACAAACTAGATTACATTATAATTACTGACTGATATATTTGTTAATTTTACTTAATATTTGAATTACATCGTTCACTTTAGCAAGTGGTCCAATGCTTAATTAATAATGTAATACTGTGAATTAAGTAATAATTATGAAATATAATAAAGCACAACACACACACACACACACACACACACACACACACACACACACAAACAAGCACATATTGACTGTGTAGCTCTCTTCTCATTCATAGTGACTGGGAGTAGAGATATAAGCCATGTGGATAAAGATGTTGGTAATAATCTATAATTACGAAATACATTGTACATTTACAGACTGATCTGTTCATCAATTTTGCTAAATATTTGAATTACATTATTTACTATTTTCCGCTGTAGCCTGATACAATGTTATATTATATTATTATAATACACTGTAATTGTTGTTAAATAATACAACAGCATAATATTATTATAATAATTATCGTATTGGTATTAATATTGGTAAGCATACACCTACATATTATGTATATTATATTTAGATACATGTGTATTTATCATAATAATATTATACATATTATAATAGTTATTATCAAAATAATCATTAATAATTATTCAACCATATATATTTATAGGTGCATATACAGTTTGGCAAAACAGAATAATGTGGGTGCAATGTTGTGAGTGATCTAAATTGATTGTGGCATTTCTAATAATATTTTTATAATAAATAATTTACTACAGCTAGTTATGAATCATATTTGAATCTATACTATAATTATTACACAATATATACTATTTTTATAGTATATATTGTGTATACAATTATTTATATATTAATACTTTACATAAGTTTATTTTCGAATGAAAATCAGTTTGTTACCATTACAATATCTAACATGACAAATGATGATTACTTCCAATTCAACATCAAAACAAGTATGTTGTCAATAATGATCCATTAGTCTGAGAGTGCATGCACCATCCAAATATCTCTGGTTCTTGGTAATTTGTTTTGAAGGATCCGGTGTAATCTACACATCTCAAAACACTCCTTGTCTTTATTCCAATAATGTTTCATCTCATTGTCATTCAAACACATAATTCCATCCAATGTCAGAAAGTTGTAAATATCAAACTTTTCTTTGCTGTAACAATAAGGAAGATGTGAATTACATAGAGGTAGGTCACTATCACTGTACACAGCACTTCTTACCTTATTGTGGAGGTAATGAAAGCTGGTAGGACACTCACATCCAATAGATCTTCACATGCCATGGAGAGTGACATAGTTTGTATACCTTTCTCCATGGCTAGTGTCAACAAACCAGGTAGATGCTTCATAGCATGTACAGAGCTGACATAACCTCTCAACTGTGATCCATGACAACTGATCAAGCAACAAACATCAGATGTGTACTGCAAACAAAGTGTATAATGATATATAGTATACAAAGATGTCCTCAAATGATGGAGAAATTCAGTGCATAGATGTCATTTATAAGCAATAAGAAAAAAAAAACATTAATCTATATCAATGGATATAATAAAATCAATATACCCTCACCTTAGGACCAAAGCGGATCAGGCATTCTCCAAAAGGCTTCATCCACTCAAGATGAGAAGCATCTCGAACCAAGCAGCGGAAAGCAGTAGAAAATGCTGGATGTCGTGCACAGATATCAATTGCATTGTTGGCTTCCCGTGATCCTGTGTTTATAATAACAAACAGTAAACATGAAACACATAACAACTGTTACATAATGACAATGTACAGTCAGAGCAGATGAACTGACACAGTGAAGTGTGCTTACAAGGTGGAAAAGTATGTGTACATGATCATGTCATGCACACACTCACAGACACAGTATGCATATAGAGACATGTCCAGACTCAGAAATGATTATTGAAATGTCCTCATAAATATGCACTTACAGATAATCATGTATAAATGGAACAATCTTACATTACATTATCTATACAACTGCTACTCACATAAGAGTGGAATTTAAATATCTTCAAAAATAGGTCAACAATACACAGATTTACAATCCACTCAGTGTACACATACATACTACAACACACCTAATGGGATGGTATCATACACTATGGTCATTAACTCCTTGTGTCGTCTCTGAGATACAGCTTGAGTAACATGTGACAAGAGCTGGTTGCCAAAAGTGGTAGGGGAATAATCAGCTATGTATAACTTCCTCAATTTGGTGTCCTCCATAGGTCTCCATTTTTCCTCATTGAACACAACATTGCCATTCTATAGATATTTGAACATAAATAAAGGAAATTGTTCAAAGTGCATACATTAAGTACATGAAATGTAGTATACTTTCAGCAAAAATGAACGTACTACAGGTACACCCATACCCGTATTCGAACCACGTACTTAACCCGTAAATGGGTGATCCGTACTTCTTTACTACTCGTACGGTAGTAACAAATATGACTATTCAAAAGTAATGTTTAAACTACAGCCAAACAATGAGTGAATTCTGATCAAAATACGATAGAACTACAAGTGAACTAACCGAACTGCTCAAGTATAACATAGGATTGCCACTGTAGTCTAACAATAGATACACCAAAATAATCGAGAACGGCTATGACAGATCAATGGAAAATGATGGAATTACAGTTACCCCATAATCAAGTTATGGTAAGGTTACAAATCGCTCCGTAAAATTATTACATTTTGTTACCGGGCAACTACAGTAGAGGCTGGAAAAGATTTTGTAATTTGAAAAACTATATATATATATTATATATATATATATATATATATATATATGATACAATATTCAACTACAACTGCAGTACATTCACAGTAGTCTGATATTCACCGTAATTACAATTGCATAAGTACTGAACAGGTTACCACGATAAATGCATTATGTACCATATTCATGGTTGTGTAATCACAATTATGATATAAGTGGAACCAGTTGGCAGACATTTTAGAGCACACAAGGAAGAAGACATCTTCTCTACAGCCGAACACTTGTAATTTGACAACTTGATGTGCTATTTCTAACCTATGTCATGAAGAATAATGCATCGATATATAATAAATTAATAATCAACCCTTAAATCTATCATAATTACTGTAAAGTGTATATTGTGTTGTTGTTAACTGTTATTATGGTTTAAAGGATCATAGTTGGGGTGAAATGATTACATAGTTTTTATGAAGAAAACACAAATATATGGTCACTACGCAACTATAATATTATAATACTAATATATGAATACTACGGAAATGTTTGCCTCTACCATATGGTTACACTGTGTTATGATATGGAATTCATTGATTCCTACCATACATGTAGGCTTATACTATACAATACATCTAGTCCATCCAGTGGAATTGTTACTATTAGTACTGCCAGATGGTATGATAAACCAGCACCATATTTGGTGAGAGTTATTATAAACTACAAGGTTAACAAGTCAGCCAACAATGAAATAGCCATAAACAGTGAGCATATTGTAGGACAGATGTAACTGTTACATTGACTATTACTAGAAACAATGTAGTGTGGTAGGGAAAACAAGTGGAATCCATCACGTTTGGCATAAGAACAAGCACTCACCTGTCTGGTGTTATGGAATAGATACAAGGTGTGCAATGACTCCATCTTGTTGCTGGTTAATAAAGCTTCTTGAAGGAGTACCGGGGAAGAGGACACTTGAAGAATTTTAATTTTGCTTTTGGTAATTGATATAAGGACTTGTGCAGTAAACTGATCAGTGAGTGGAGCATCATACCATCCAATGGTCAATTCATACAAACCAGGCAGATCAGCAACCACACTGGCTGTTCTTTCTGCACTTGGTAGAATTCCCTGAAATGAGACAAAACACACAGTCTCGTGGTAATTTTATGTACACATAAAGCTTACAATAGCCACTTGAAACCAGGTTACACTGAGGAAATAGTATAGAGATAATACAACTGAACAATAATTATAAAAAAGGAGGTTTGTACTGTGTAGGCTAAACCATCCAATGCCAAACCGAAATATAAAATACTCCAGTCTATATGTATAAAAATTGTGCATATGTAATAGGGAATTTCAAATAACGGGCGATGTTGGTAAGATGATAATCACATTTTAATACAAAAAGTAGGGAAACATACAAGTGTTCATTACCTCTGCTGATCCTTTACTGTTAACAACAGAGAACCACAAGTTCAGGTTCCTTAACTTCAGGCACCTCTCGAGAACACTACCAACTGATGACAAGTCTAAAGGGATGCATGCACGAAAGGGAAATGTAATTGTACATCAAGTGATATTGTCAGTGGATTAGTGTAGCTACTGAACAATAACAATTATTTGGATTTGAATTTCCATGGTAACAGTCAAAATATAGGTTATACTAACATAATCTAAATCAGGCCATTATTACTAGTGAACATAAATAATAATGTGTCTGTCAGTGAAATATTGTCAATGGATAAATTCCTCAATGGTAATACTCATAATGAAGACCTGTACAAAATTAAATTAAAACTGCATGCCATTGGTCAATTTGGTGTCATAAGTGTGACATGTAGACTGCTTAAGGGTTTACCGAGGGTGATTAGAAATGGAAATCTTTAGAACACTCATCAAAATGGTATGGATTCGACACTCATTTCTTTGAGTAATGTACAAATCGGCATTATTGCTTTTGAGTACAAACATAATTATGTCTCTGTCAGTGGAATATTGCCAATTACAGTAAAAAATTACTCCAAAACAGATGAGCAATTATCCAGATCTGAAGATGGTCATTTTCAATTTGAAAACTGGTGTAGTTATCGAAAAAAAATTAATGACTACAATCAACCATAACCAAAACAGGTCACACTTGAGTTAACCGAATATTTCACAATCTGTGGAGCATGATAGTATGGTCAAATCCAATGAAGGGACACTTCTATTGGGTTTAACCAGTTAGTTACACTTACCTAAACTAGCTATTGACCCTCGAAGTTGTAAAGAGACCAAGTAGCAATGGTGGGAATAGTAATTGAAGAAGTGATGTAGCTGGACACCAGGTGAGAGGTTCACGGTGAGTCCTTCAATTTTCATTCCAGTTTGCGCCATGCACCAGCCAGTGCACAGTAGTAGGTAGTTGTCACAACGAGGTAGTGTTAGGTGGGAGGAGAATGTTTTTGTCATGATTTCTCTTGTTAGTTCTTCATTCCTGCTTTCATACAGGATAACGGGCAGAGTGGACTGGTGCAACGCTGCATTCTCTTTCACCAAAATCGGTATGAGTTGTGAAGAGACGTTTTGATCTGCGAGATGTGTGATTCCTGCAAAGAACTGGTACAGCAACAGTCGCTGATCCTTGGTGGCATCTTCAGCATCACTGAGTGAGCAGTCGAGTGCATCTTTCTGTCGCTGCTTGTATGGACCCTCTGACAATTGATCTAGATACTGCTGCACATGTGGAAGATATGGCTTCTTGGATACATCTGGAGCACATTCCTGAAAAATCTTAATCTGTTCCTCTTTGTCAAGGAGGTTCAGTTCCAATGCAGCAAGACAGGATTGAACGGATGAGTGGAGATAGTGATGGCTGCCTCTCTCCACGCCCATGGCATCCAATTGACTGCAGCTCAGGAGAAGGTTGTATCCGCTAGTGGGGAGCTTGATCCCATGACACTGAAGGTCCTCATCACTGAAGACAAACTGGTTTTTCCTCACTCCTTCCAGGGCTAGCTTTACCATGTTGTGGAAATCCTCAAAGTGAGGACTGTTGAGGATGTCTCCAATGGAGGAAACACGATCTCTCACATTCACCCTCTCCTTTAGGTAGCGGTTGCTTGACAGGACCATGAAATTCAAGTACACTTCAGTCACAGTGGAAGGGAGTGAGCCGACTGTTTGATACACAAAGCAGGCTATAGACAGCACCATTGGATACATGCAGAGATCGGACAAATCAGGACGCTGGGAAAGGAGATCAATGAGGAGAGAGGATTTCTTCTTGTCATTGTGGAAGTAGTTGTACACGAATTCTTCTTTCTGCTCAATGGAGAAGGGCGCAATCTCTATTCTTCGATTCACTTTTTGATACAAAGATTCAGCTGCAACATGGCGTGAGGTTATGAGCATGGAGGATGCTGGGAGCTCATCACCCTTGATGATGCTGTCCAGGAAGGAGCAGTTTTGGGGGCGCTCATCCCATCCTTCCAAGAGGAGCAAAATTCCCCTTCCTTCGGAGAACTCCTCAAAAAGCTTTTGTATGTCAGGTGGATGGAGGTATCCCGGGCGAGGTATGAGGAGGTCACTGAAGCTGGTACATCCTGCTCTTGGCAACAGGCGGAGATAAACCATGATGAGCAGTTCATATTCTTGGAGGATCCTCCCGGCTGCATATTCCTTGCAGAGGTATCGTGCAGTGGTTGACTTCCCAGATCCGGGAGCTCCCTCCAGCAAGACAATCTTACGCTCTTGCTCACCAGGATTGTAACTCAGAATATCTTGGGTGCTGATGGGAACATAGCGATTGGACTCCCTGGTCAGACTGCTGTAGGTATCATGGGAACCCAGTGCTATTGGACGGCTATCTTTGATGTTGCACTCTTCCTCGGCCTCAAGGAGACGCAGTTGAATGTAAGTTAGCGGTTTGTTGTTCTGAATCAGCCAGGTGTCCTCCACCGTCTTCATCTGCTTATAGCGTGCTCCAAGGTACCTCTTGTATCTCATACACAGTTCTGATGTGTACTGTAAAAAGACAAATGGAACATATACGTAATTCATGGTTATGATACAAGATGATTAGAGGCATTGATACACAATGAACCAAACTATAAGATTGCACAAACATAGGATTTATAATATACCAACAAATAGGCATTTGAAAGTACAGTATGAATTATCATTATCTAAGCACTCAATTAAAGAGCATTGTACAGCCATACACCAACTGTATGTTTTCTACAAAATGGTCATGTTAAAATGGTTTAACCCAAGTTGCCAAATCTACTCATAGCTAGGAATGTACCTATCTACGCGGATGACTACATTTCATGTCAGGTTTATCTACTTTGAAAATATAAGGGGTGATACTTAGCTCAGATATGAGTTCAATTGTGTTTTGATTTGTAAATATAAGCAATTAACAGTTTGATGGTGTAGATAACACTTTTAGGTTACTTGCATGTAGAGTTTTATTGTTGAAAGGGCAATGGAAGCTTCCTGGTACCTTTTTGCATAGATACAAAGACTTTTAAGGCTTCAGCAATAGTTGAAATACTGAAAAATTCATGGCCAAGTTGCATTTTACTATTATTTGTCTGTCCTGCTGAAGGGGAAAAAATCTTGGTTCCATTCTCAAAATTACAAAAATTGCATGAAACCCCATATTTACAAAAATAGTAGGTGGTTCACCCTCAGGTTATTCCAAGAAAATTACTCCATAGTACACTACAGGAAGTATGGAAGCTACTTTCTGGGATACCAGTACTATTTTCTTGAAAAGAATGCAAAAGTATAATAAACATAATCATGCGTCATCATAATAATAATATTAAGTAACAATAATAATATTATAATTCCATTCCTTAGTTTGTGTAAATATCCCATCAACCAACAAAGTGGACTGGGAAGACCATCGTCTGAGATATCTGAAGTGGGTGAATTACTAGTCTAACCTCATGTTTGGTAGGTCCAGGTAGTGGTGTTGGACACAGAGTCCATGACCTTTGTGAAGAAGCCTTTTTCTCAATTGTCTCAGCCACAAGTGGACCAAAGGACTCCTTCACTGTCTTCAATAGGAACCTCCATGTGTGGGGAAACCCTTCACCAGATTGGCCATTCCTCCACTGGGACAAGCACACCATTCCTCCCAGGGGGGTCGACATGTTTGCTTGTACAGTCATGAAGGGTACTCCAAGTCTTACTGCTAGCTCATGCCACAAAGGAGCAATCGATAGGATGCCTTGTAAACCAACATCAGATGGTGTCAGGTCTGTGTACAATCATAAAGAGGACAAACTTATGGTGAACATACAGTATTGTTTTTAACTAAACAATGATTCATGAAATGTGATTAACAGAGTTTGTTTACCATAAAAATCAGGTTCATCCAACTTCTGAGTGGAACAAGGCTGAGGGATCACATGATCTGAGGATGTCACACCACCTACAATAAGTGGATAACATAATTAATACACAATACAACAGATGCATGGATACCAGTACATCACTGGGGTGGAAAGTCTATCATGTGAAAATGAGAAAAGGACTCAAATCAACTATTACATGATAATCTACAAGACAATATCAGTGGATATGAGTCATGTAAGGACATGGGATACTGATAATGCTACCACGCATATGGCACTATTCAATGAAATAGTGGCAATTAATGAAACAAATACAAACATACATATTTAGGGTATGTACATCTTGAAATGTACTGTCAAACGGGTAAAGTAACACAGATAAAATATCATCGTTATGAACATATGCACTCGACATGTTTGTGAGTGAATTTTTTTTTACAAATTGTACAGAGTATGTCTGCAATTCTTCACTAGATGATAACTTCATTACAATGCACACACACATAAACGCATGCACGCACACACACACACACACACACACACACACACACACACACACACACACACACACACCATTACCAAACACACTAAAAGTCCAACAACATACACACATTAACCTTGTTTGGACGAATTAGATGACTGGGTATCTTCCATACCTTCTTCAGCAGTTTCTTCACCACTGCCTTCCGCCACAGTTGGACACTTCTCGTCAGGAGAACCACCGTGGTCCTCAGTCAGTAGCTCAGGACTGCCCTTCAACTCCATCGACAGATCTTTATCCTCAATGGTGGACATGTCACTTAGCTGGGTCTAGGAAGAAAGGCACATAAACTGAAATGAGCACGGAGATACAATGGATAATATTAGTGAAAAACTACAAAATGTCTCAGACGCGAATTCGATTCAATAGCTCAGCATTAAGTCTGTTGAAATTCGGGTGTCTCATAATAACAGCGACCTAAATTACCCGTTCTATCTTTTTCCAAAGTGACAATGATAGCTAAGTTATGCCTCTGGCTCAGGTGGTACCTTTGATGTCTCCGCAGCATTTGTTTTCTTCTTTTCCTTCCCTCCTAGTAAACGTGCTAATACAACATAAGCCACAAGCCCAGCGAAACCGATCAAAATGGCACAAACAACACTGGGAGAAAGGAACATTTCAGCCATTAAGTTCACGTCCGGCTTATTGCAAGTAGACACAGTCTGGCGTAGTCCGACTACAAAACGCAAACTGACGAATTGTAACGGAAAGAGACTGGCTAAGCGAGACTATATTTAGGCTACTGTGATCGGTCCACCAAATGGAGAAACAATCGTATTCTACATCGCTACAAGGAGAAGATGTCATTTCTAAGCGAAACTCAGGTTTGTCTCTAGATCTAGTGAGTTTAGTGGCTATTGTAAACGACAAGTTAGTTCTGTACGCTTCTAGCTTTAATTAGTCTGATTTGACGTTTCTATTGCCGCTATGCAGTAACACCATGCACAGGTTTGAACTGACCTGGGATGGGTCCAGGAAGTTATGCGCGAAGTTTTACCGCACCTGGCATTTTTTTTCTTTTAATTCACCTAGTGGCTACTCCCCTTCATTCAAGTTGCTTATCTTCTTGTACATGAGTGACCTAGAATGTTCTATAACGTTACTTAATTAGCGTTGTACATAGTTGTGGTTTCGTCCGATGTAGTTCTTCAAGGACTGAACGACTGAACATGTGAGAATACTTTAATACAATTGATGCCGTGCATTGCTTCACTGAATGTTCTCCCACTGCACTTGAGGTACGACAACTAAACTACTGTACCAGTTACTATTGTTCTTAGACTAGTACAGTTAATATTATAGATTAGGTGAATGAACTCTGACTGCCATGGAACTTTTTATTAGTTAATTTGGTGAATAAACTTTAATATTCATTACAACGCTTGTCACTGTCCACCTAATGTTGTATTCTGTGTTTTCCTTCGCGACATTGATCTACTGGATGGCCGTTTATTGCTTAACTTAAAATATACAACAAGTATATGTGTTTCAAAATAATAGTGTGACAATGTGACTTACTGTCTGATAGCCTTGTATTGGCTCCTGTGTCTGTAACAGGGTATTGCGTTGTCAAAAGGGAAATGATGCAGTTGTGTACAAGGATGTACAGTTCGTGTACTAGGTATCATGGTAGTGTATATGTTGTAAAGGATTGCCTTGAAGTTTCACAAGGTTATACAAGATTGTGCACATGAAATTGTACAGCAGTACAAACATGAGTGCACTTCAGATCTCCTTGTACAACAAGATTATGACAAGGTTGTCATTTGGATATCAGTGTTAAGTACTTGCATTCCCTCCCCCACTCTGCTATATTCACTTAACTCTTGCTTCTGTGTGTGTGTGAGTGTTTGTGTGCGTGCATGTGAGTGTCACCATAAAAATAATAATTGTTATCATATACTTGTTGGTACACTTCCTTCTATTATGTAATATATTATTAATATTTCTTAATTGCTAACCATTTGCTACCGGTGTTGGTTCCATATGCATTGGCATAGATTACCCTTTCTTTTCAATGGCCACCATGGCGTATGCATGTTTGCACAGACATTGGAGGTGGTTTCTTCTGTGTTCCAATGCTGCATTGCACGTAACAATGTTATGTAGCTGGCAAAGCTAACCATGGCATAATGCAAACAGAGTCAAGCCTGGGTCTTGGCTACACTAGACTAAACCAGGACAGGCACCAGAACATGAAGGATGTTCGTTGTATTTATATATGCAAATGTAGTTGAAATGTGGTCAGAAATGTATCAGCTTAGCCCTGGGTGTGCAATGCAGAGTGCACACTCATTATTACTGAACATTGCTATGCATTCACCTCCACTGAGCGTGTGCCTGTATTTGACTGTTTCTATACAATTTAGTGTCTTCCAGTTTGTAACTAGTACTGGTGGAGGTTGTTCATTGGTGTGGTCCTTGCATGTGGCTTGTGTGTGTATACCATTCAGCAGGAATTATGACCAATGTGACTGGTGGCTTATAATTCAGTTGTTATAATGATATTTTTGTATGTACCATTTCCATGAGCCAGTAGATCAAATTTCCTGAATATTCATTAATAATAATTGGTTACCTTATAAATAGGGAAAAAGCATCCACAATGTCATAGTACTATTTTTGTTAAAATATGTCTTACGTAATGTAAGCAGTTACATAATTAACTCTTCAAATTCACTAACAAATATTCCCACAGATATTTCCCCCCCATACAGCACCAACTTCCCTTAATGCAGCTGGTGGGTCTTGTTGCTGGATGTGGTTGGTGGGTGAGGTACTGGGATTTGAAGGATGTTCCACACATCCTTCAAATTACATATACAGGTAGCTATAGATTCCAGGAAACGGTTTGTTTGTGTGTTGCTCTATTGGGTTTGGTCCCTGCTGCTTGTCATCCTAGTCATGGTTGGTGGGTGTATTCCTCTTTGTGATTGTTGTGTGTGGTCTTGAACATGTTTGCTGGGCATGGTACTACATGTGGCTATTGGCTGTGATCCACAATATGATGGGTACTTGGCATGCACCAAGACTTGGTACACAATAGTATGCTCATCACACCATCTGTACCTGCCTAGCTACACCTGCATACGTGTCTATCTTTGCAAGAACTCAGTCTCCATTTGTAATGAAATTCATGACTACTGTTGAGTGTGCAGCATTTCTATTAATTGATGTACTGTACTGACAATGTAGACTGAATACTGTGGGACCTGTCAATGCAGACCGCACATGAGGTTGGTGGTGTTCATAAACGTACACATGCACACCTCACACACACACACACACAAACACTTATTCTTCAATCCCCTTCTTAGACACATTCATAGCCTATACAAATAGAGCCATGAAGACATGATTTCCAACAAATTTTGAGCTTTGCAAAATGAATCAATATTTAGAGTATATGAATTCACCTGTTTATTTATTCTACTCAATCATTGCGATTGCAATACTTATCGTAGTAAAAAAGCCCCGTAGAACTATTGATTTGGGGTTAACACGCAACTACTTGATATATATTTAGCAAACAAAAATAATTTAGCTGATATTGAATCACATAATATTATACTATTTAATATGATTATTATTGCAATGATGTTGTGAAAGTAGTTGAGTGTAAAATTACAGGTACTTAACTGAATAAACAATGATAGAATAATAATGATAATAATAATAACAATATACCATATAATATTATTAATAATAATGGTAAATAATTGATTAATTCAATCGATACATTGGAGATTTGGCTGTTCCAAAGTGCCCAGCACAGATGAAGTGTTCCCCAACTGGATTGCCACGGAGAGTCGCTGTAACATGTAAGTGAATGACTGTGGCTCTCCGGTAGAGGACTTCAATCTATGGCCAAGATCACGCAAGAAGCACAAAGTATCTGGACCCATCGACCCGCAGGTTTCCACAGCAATTGGTTGAAACAGGTAAGACCTGTCAAGATGTGAGTATTTTCTTGACTTATCTCTCTCAGCAAGGGCTGCAGCACCTCCGGCCTCCCTGGCAGAAGTGGATATGTGGGAGTCACAGAATGTGTCCACGCATGTGGCATCCCACACCAGGAATTTCCCATCAGTCCAAGGGATAAGGGTGACACCATCAGGCCGTTTTCCGTCTGCTCTGTAAGGGCCAGATGGTTCTAGGCAGCTGGAGATGTTGGATGAGGCCAGTGAGCGGTGGATGATGTCATTCAGCATTTGATGGCGGGGAATTCTCCCCTGACTTGACCGACAGCTCAAGCCGTGGTGGCCAAATTTGTCTGCTGGCTTGCCACATGAGCTGCAGGTGTGGGGTAAGCATATTGGGGCACCCACTCTGAGGCCGATGGCAACTCGGATGGCATCGTTGGGTAAACGGAGTCCCAGAGAGGAAACAGGCGGTGCGTTTAACCAAGCCTCAGACTCACGTGAACCGGCACCCAGCAACCGGGACCTCGAGATCTCATCTGTACACTGGTCCAAGAGGGTGTCGAATTGGTGTTGAACTGTTGGCTGGTCCCAGGATTTCTGTCTAATTGTGACAGATGGGATAGGCGTATCCTCAGGCATGCTGTGCTTCCACCTGGATAATGCACGGTCCCTGTCGAGGTAAGGAACGGAGGACAGATGGTTTGGGAGGAGTTGTTGCATTATTTCGAATATTTATTATTATTATTATTATTATTGTAGTGTATGTATTCAATTAGTATGTATATGGCTTCAGTCTGTGTAGTCTAGTTTCTCTTATGATTTAACATGTGCCTCATCTTATCATTAACTTCCATCCTTTCATGCTTCAACCTTTAGCTATGATCACAGTGTCTTGTAAGTGTTTGCACATTATTGATCACGTAGTCCTTTAGTGTATGCTCTATAAATTTGGAGTAATAATTGGTTGGACCAGTTCTGGCTGTGATCCACACAACCTCGAGTGACAAGTGTTGCGTGATAGTTTAGTAGAAAATATAGTATAAGATACTACAAATTGGCGACGAGGATACCCATGGCATCTCCCCTCGCATTCGGACAAATTGGTGCTTTTGACCCCCAGGTCGAAGCCTTCACTGCCTATGTGGAAAGGGTTCACATCTTCTTTGAGGCTCATGACGTGAAGGCAGAAAAGCGCCTGTGTATTTTTCTCAGCGTTGTCGGAGGAACAGTGTACAATCTGTTGTGTAACCTCCTGGCTCCTGCCGCTCCCAAAGACAAGTCGCTGGAGGAGGTGCTTGAAGTCCTGAAAGCACACTATGAGCCCAAACCGATTGTGATCGCGGAACGATTCCACTTCCATAGACAGCACCAGTTGCCTGGAGAGTCAATTGCCAAGTTCATCGCCGAGCTCAGACGTCTCTCGCTTCACTGCGAATTTCGGGAGTATCTTGAGGAAGCCCTTCGCGATCGATTTGTATGCGGCCTCCGTAGTGAAACAACACAGAAACGGCTTTTAGCGGAGCCTAATCTCAAGCTCCAGGATGCACTGGACAAGGCCCTAGCAATGGAGGCTGCAGCCACAAATTCAAAAACCCTTCAACAGAGTGAGCTGGACCAGCCTGCAAGCGTCAAGTAATTCTCATCTGTCCCTCGCCGGAACGCAAAGCCTCAGCACTCATCATCACCGAAGTCGTGCTACCGGTGTGGCCAGAGTGACCATCATCACTCAAAGTGTCCACACAAAGAATCGACATGCCACTATTGCCATAAGAAAGGTCATCTGTCTCGCGTATGCCTCTCCAAAGCCAAACAGAAATCGTCCCAATCTTACAGTGTTAAGCCCAAGACCACCCCCAGCCGGACACATGCTGTTGTGGCAGCCGAAAGGGAGCCTGATGTCGAGGATGATCTTCACATGTATCACGTTGGACAGCAACGCATGGTATCGAAGCCCCATACATGTTCCCTACAGGTCGAACAAGAAACCCTGGAGATGGAGATCGATACAGGAGCCGATGTCTCCATCATCTCGGAAACGACCTATCAACAACGGTTATCTCACATTCAGCTTCAGCCTAGCACTGTTCGACTCACAACATACACCAAGGAAGTCATTCCTGTAAAGGGACAGATTCCTGTCCATGTCCGCTATGGAGAGCACAGTTTCGACCTCACCCTCATCGTGGTTGCCGGGGATGGCCCAAGTCTTCTCGGACGCAACTGGCTCCAGAGGATTCGTCTGGATTGGCAAAGGATCCATAAGGCAACCACAATGCAATCCTCAGTTGAAGTACTCCTGGATAAACATCACTCTCTTTTCAACGACGCACTGGGCACCATCACAGATGAAAGAGCCACCCTGCTGGTGAAGCCTGAGGCCACACCCAAGTTTTTCAAGCCAAGGCCAGTTCCCTATGCCATTCGAGATGCAGTGGGCGCACAACTTGATCGGCTTGAATCTGATGGGGTCCTTGAGAGGGTCTCCCAGAGCGATTGGGCAGCCCCCATTGTGGTGGTTCCTAAGCAGGATGGTAGCTATCGCTTGTGTGGGGACTACAAGGTCACTGTCAACCAGGCTCTGGAGGTCGACCAGTACCCGCTACCCAAGCCGGAGGATCTCTTAGCCACCCTGGCAGGAGGTCAGAAGTTCACCAAGCTTGATCTTTGACAAGCCTACCAGCAGCTACGTCTTGCTGACCAGTCGAAGCCCTACACCACCATCAATACGCACAAGGGATTGTATCGATATACGCGGCTACCATATGGTATTGCATCTGCCCCTGCCATGTTCCAGAGGACAATGGATGTCATCCTGCAGGGGATTCCACAGGTCTGCTGTTACATCGACGATATTCTGGTCACTGGCAAGGACGACGCTCTTCACCTGGAACACCTGCAAGAGGTTTTGACACGGCTGGAAAGGTTTGGATTGCGACTCAAACGGAACAAGTGTGAGTTCTTGAAAGAGTCTGTTGAATATTTAGGCTATAAGATTGATGTACAGGGTGTTCACACGGTTCCCTCCAAGGTAGAGACCATTGTACAAGCCCCGCCTCCTCAGAATCCTCAGCAACTTAGATCATTTTTGGGCCTAGTAAACTACTATGGCAAATTCATTCCCAACTTGGCCACGTTAGTCAACCCTCTCAACAAGTTGCTGCACAAAGATGCCCCCTGGCAGTGGAACCCTGCCTGCCAAACGGCTTTCAATAGTGCCAAGGAAGCCCTTACATCATCACCAGTTCTCACTCATTACGACCCAAGCTTGCCTGTCAGCCTTGCAACGGATGCCTCTTCATATGGAGTCGGAGCGGTCATCTCACACACCCTGCCAGATGGAACAGAACGTCCCATAGCCTTCGCTTCTAGGACATTGTCAGTCAGTGAGGTTAACTATGCACAAATCGAAAAAGAGGCACTCTCTATAGTTTTTGGCGTGAAACGATTCCACACCTATCTGTATGGCAGAAAATTCACCCTACTGACTGATCACAAGCCCCTCTGCACAATTTTGGGCCCCAAGAAGGGGGTACCTCCACTTGCAGCCGCTCGCCTGCAGCGCTGGGCAGTACTTCTGTCTGCCTACCGATACGACATCAGCTACAAGTCCACCCAGGAACATGCAAATGCCGACTGTCTATCCCGGTTGCCGTTGCCCCGAAATTCCAAGGAAGGAGACACCCCAGAAGCCAGTATCTTCCAGATTGCCCAGCTCGATAGTCTGCCTGTCACCCACCATCAGATCCAGCTAGCTACAGAGCGTGACCCCGTGCTCAGCAAGGTACTTACCTATACACGACAGCAATGGCCTTGCGAGGTTTCGGATGAATTGAAGCCTTTCAGCCACCGACGTGATGAGCTCACCCTGGAAGGAAACTGCGTTCTGTGGGGAATGCGTGTTATTGTGCCCACTTCCCTACAGGGTCAGGTTCTGGATGAGCTGCATCGTAACCATTTCGGGATGAGTCAGATGAAGCGCGTTGCTCGAAGCTATGTTTGGTGGCCAAACCTGGACAAGCACATTGAGGACCTCGTCAAGTCATGCCCCTCATGTCAGAGCAATCAGGCTAATCCTGCAACTGCTCCTCTGCAACCTTGGACCTGGCCTACCAAACCTTGGCAGCGTATTCACGTTGATTTTGCTGGACCATTTTTGGGCAATATGTTCTTTGTGATTGTGGATGCCCACTCTAAATGGCCTGAGGTCTTTGTGATGTCTTCAACGACATCTTCTGCTACTATTCGCACACTACGTCAGGTGTTTGCCGCCTATGGCCTGCCTCTTCAACTGGTTTCAGACAATGGCCCCCAGTTTTGCTCAGATGAATTTGCCGCGTTCCTCAAGGCCAATGGAGTAAAACACATTCGATCGGCACCCTATCACCCTGCTTCAAATGGCTTAGCAGAGCGTTTTGTTCGAACATTCAAGCAGGGATTAAAAGCATCCCCCCAGTTACCATTGCAACATTGTCTTGCAAACTTCCTGTTCGGGTACCGCTCCACACCGCACACCACTACTGGCCGTTCACTGAGTGCCCTGTTCTTAGGCAGAGAGCTGCGCACAAGATTGGACCTCTTGAAGCCAACATGTGAAGACCAGGTTTTCAACAAGCAGTCGCAGCAAGTTCAACAGCATGACCAGCATGCTAAGCCCCAACAGTTTGATGTTGGACAACAGGTGTTGGCCCGCAATTATGGACCCGGATCGAAATGGTGTCCTGCTATTGTCAAATCACGTCTTGGTCCCTTGACAGTGTTGGTTACAACCAACAAGTCCCAAGTCTGGAAGCGTCACCATGACCAGCTACGTGCAACCAAGGTGACCATCAACCCGCCTACAGATGACACCGAGGACTTTTTGGAGTTTGATCACCCAGTGCCAACTTCAACTACTACAGCACCATCAGCTGCACCTCGATATCCGCAAAGGACACGCCACCCACCTCAACGCTATGGCAATCCCATCGTCACCTGATTATTTAGTCTTTTACCTTGTTATTTCATCCAAGTTATTGTATGCTTCGATTTCTTCTTCTGTTCACCTTTCTATTTTGAAGGGGAGGAGTGTAGTGTATGTATTCAATTAGTATGTATATGGCTTCAGTCTGTGTAGTCTAGTTTCTCTTATGATTTAACATGTGCCTCATCTTATCATTAACTTCCATCCTTTCATGCTTCAACCTTTAGCTATGATCACAGTGTCTTGTAAGTGTTTGCACATTATTGATCACGTAGTCCTTTAGTGTATGCTCTATAAATTTGGAGTAATAATTGGTTGGACCAGTTCTGGCTGTGATCCACACAACCTCGAGTGACAAGTGTTGCGTGATAGTTTAGTAGAAAATATAGTATAAGATACTACAATTATTATTATTATTATTATTGTTATTATTATTATATAGTATTATTATTGTTATTATTATTATTTATTATTGTTATTATTATTATTTATTATTATTATTGGTATTATATTATTAAGTTATTATTATTATTAAATGAAATAAATTTTTCATAATAATATGTACACATACTTTACAATTAAATAAAATAATAAATATTTAATACGATTGTCATAATTGTAAACTGATTGAAATGGTGAGATTATTGCCATGTTTTATCGTTACAATTAAACTTGAAATATTAATTTTCTATAATAATACAATTATGATCATATTTATTGTTATAATGAATGACAGCTAAGAAAGGGATGAAGTAAATCATTAATGAGTACATAATTTGTGCATGATTAATATTAGCACTAGTTGTATGTATGTGAATACATGTACATTTGCGTAAATATTAAACAAGGATAATTTTATTATAGTATTATATATAATAATTATGCATACAATTCTGGCATATGGCTATATAACAAATATCAGTTCTAACATTATACATACATGCTCACATATCCGCGGTCCCTGGGATAGTAGCCAATGCCTAAAAGACTTCCCCTGTATATTAAATAGCCTTTCCAATCCAATACATAGTATGATACAGCATGGTTGCACTAAGTCAGGCATGAATAATAATATGCAAAATCTAAATTGAATATAATTGTCAACACCAATCATGCATTGCCAATTATATGTAGGTAATGTAGCACAGCCACTAGTGAAGAGGTCTACAATAAAAGATTTTTCAGTCTATATTATATTTAACATTTCATATGGAGATCATTTTATCTCTATGTACACAGATGGCAAGTGGTTTCCTATATAACTGATTGGAATTTACTACAATATATTATATTGTTTGCTCTTTGCAGGTGAGAGATGTGATAGGTTCACGACTGTGTACAGTTTTCAGATGTTTCGGCCAATTGAGCGGATATTTACGAGATGGAACATTCTGTATAGTTGCTTAATAATAAGTTCCCGAATCTCGTTTCAGATTGAGAATCATTCAAAATTTCCCATTTTTTCGGATATGAAGTGGTGGCGGCGGCAGAAGTGGGCGGGAATACACAGAACACAACTCCTCAACATGACGTAGACCTGTTTTTTCAGGCTTGTTTGCTGTCACAGTGTTCGTCTTATACCCTATGGTCAACCGAACATGGTAAGCCGATCGTATACGTTCATTTGTGTGTTACTCCTGTATACTCGATTTGATTGTGAAAAATTAATTTGTCAGTTAAACTTTGAAAGGTTTACTTCATGAAACTTATAATTGGTCTTATATCACAAAGCTAACCGATACTACAATGCTCCTCCACCATAACTAGAGGTTTTCTGAGTAAACCACTTTTTCTGTGTATGTCTGTGATTCGATCTTTGAAGTTGGGTCTGTACATATCTGTACGATGTGTATCAATTTGTGATTTATACCAAATTGAATATATTATTATTATTATTATTATTATTATTATTATTATTATTATTGTTATTGTTATTAAAGTGCATTGTAGGACAGTTGTCCAAAATAGCACTAAATAAGTCCAAAAGTTATTTAGAACCTATTTATTAAATTTTTATTAATAGCTCCTTTCTAGATTTCCACATATTTAGAACAAATCTGGCAATCTTGGGCATTTCCAAACTCTTCAAAATTATGTCACTCTTTTCATCCTCATTCGAGTTTTCAAGATTCTCTTCCTCTCTCATCCAAACCCTATGCAAATCAAGCTTTGTACATATTGTTAAAAGTGCTTTTCGTCTTCAATTCCCTCTCCACATAATTTGCAAATTCTATCCTCCCTCTTATTTCCTCTCCATCTACCCATCTCCACTTCCAATTTACAACACCCTGCCCTTAATTCAGCCCCTAATCTCCTACAGGTTGTATCCTCTATGTATACAATCCCTCCCCTGCCTTCTCCAAGTCTATCTCCGCTCTCTGCCAGCTCCCTCCTCCACCATTCTAATTTACTTTTGTTTTTAACTGCTTCACCCCATTCACCTCTAACTGCTCTCCAAATACTAGATCTTACTATTGAATCAACTTGATAATTATTCAATCCCTCGAATAACTTTGCTGTTATCTCATGCTCTTCTACCCCAAACCACAATGCAAATTTCCTAATCCCTATTCCCCAATCACTATCTTCCCAAGTCGATCTAACTATTTTCTTTATCAGTCTATTATCTCCCATTCTTTCAATCTTCATCCACAATCTGAAGGCCCGTACCTGAATCTCCCACCTAATTGGCAACCATCCTGCTTCTAGTTCTAAAGCTGTAATTGGAAATTTTGAATGTACTCCCAAAAAAATTCAAAACGCTGTCAATTGTACTCTTTCTAATTGTTTACCATGCTTTCCCATTAACCCCCACACTTCACACCCATACATCATACTTGGTAGAACTAGACTCGTGAATAATTTGGAAAATGACCTCCATCCTATCTGTCGAATTTGTCTTTTCATTCTTATTACCTCGTATAAAGCCTTCCTTCCCTTATTCAATGCCTCACTAATCATTGCTTTGTCTTCTAAGAATTCATTCAATACTACCCCAAGATATTTGTAAGATTGTGTTGTCTGAATTATTTGTTCTCCAATTTTGAAGACACATCTGGTTCGTTCTGTCTTTTTCTTTCTAAAATGTATTACATTACATTTCTCAACATGCACTTTCAGATCACAATCCTTACACCACTCATTAACCACATCAAAAGCTTTATTCAAATTATCATCACTATCAGCAAAAATTGCAAGGTCATCTGCATATAATAGCCCTGCAGCTGGTACATTCATAACTTCATCCACTTTAACTCCAAACCCATTATCTTTTAAAAGCTGTGGTAATTCGTTTATATACAAACTAAACAACAAGGGAGATAGTACGCATCCTTGGCGTAGGCCAGATCGTACACAAAAAGACTTCCCACATTCCTCCCCAAGCTTCACAGTACATTCCACGTCTTCATAAATTGATTGCAAACATTCGAACAATTTGCCTTTGATTCCCATTTTTCCCAACTTATCCCATAATTTGTCTCTGTTGACTGAATCATATGCCTTCTGTAAATCAATAAAGCCACACCTTAGACCATCCCCTACTTTCGAATACTTTGATCCCAGCAACGATAACATCAGAATATTATCTACACACCCCCTACCCTTTCTAAAACCATTTTGTTCCTCACATAATAACCCATTTGATTCCGCTACCTCAATGAGCCTATTTCTCACAACTGTACAGAATATCTTATATACAACCGAAAGTACACTAATACCTCTAAATTTTCTAGGGTCGGGCACACCTTTTGAAGTCCCCTTAGGAATTGGCACAATGTAACCATTTCTCCAGGCATTGGGAATCTGACCTAACTCTAAACACTTCTCACAAAACTTGAAGATGAAATCTGTTACTACCCCATTTTTTACCCATTTTCCTATTATCATATCTTGCCCTGGAGCCGCATTCAGACGCACGTCTCTAATAGCTTTCTCTACCTCTTCTTTATCTAGTGGCCTATCTAACTCATCAAATTTTCCACTACTAACACCTGTTACATCTAATTCTGTGTCTCTTGTATTATTTTGATCATCTTGATTATTCAGCAGTTCATTGAAATGACTCGTCCAAATATCAAAAACCTTGTCCTTCCCTTCAATTAAGTTGCCCCTGCAATCTACTACCTTATTAAAATACACCTTATATTTATCATTACCCATAAGCCCCTTGACCTTCTTCCACCATTTACTAGGATTTCTCCCCTCCAATTCATCTAGTTCAGCATATAGATCCTTCTCGAAAGCATGCTTAGCCTTTTCTACCTCCCTCTTATATTCATTTCTACTTTGTATATACTTCCTTCTCTCAATTTTCCCTTTTAGCCATTTTCTTTCCGCACCATGGAATTCTTTTCTCAACCGCCACAAATCTCTATTAAACCAAGGTTTACTCTTCCTCAACCTTCTCTTGCTAATTGGCTTAATTGGCTTGCGTTCCAAGCACTCAAAAACAGACCCACAAAACTCCTCATACATTTCATCAATGTTAATAGCACCCATGTTATTTCCTAACTTATTTTCCAAATTCTTCAGTTTAGGTTGCAGTTGTTCCAAGTATTCTTCCTCATTATTGTTTGAAAACAAACCCTCTCCTATGAGTTGACCATCCTTTTTCTTAAGCTCCACCCACAAAGCATCTTCAATCGAATCGTCTATCTCCACCATTTCGAAACCTTGCTCCACTAGACTTACAGATACTCCAACTCCCCCGAAGTGTGGGAGCACATACCTACGTATGTGCAAGGTTGGTATAGGCATGCTGGCTTGTACTGTGTTTGTACTCTGTATGTGTACTGTGTATGTGCAGTGTGTGTACCGTGAGTTCGCTGTGTGTATGTACTGTGTATGTATTGTACATGTAATGTGAATTTACCATGTGTACCGTGTGTATTGTGTGTATATACTGTGTACATGGGGTATATGTACACAACTGCATAATGATAGAAGACAAAAGTAGCTCTTGTATGGTAGACTGAGTTGATATGCGATAAGTGTGTATGTGTCCACTACGATTTCATGAGACCATAACCAGTATGCCAATTTTTGAGAATATGGAACATCTTTTAATAATGTAATTTTTATAATAGTATCATATTAGCTATATCAGTTCATATTAAGTAGCCAAAAAATTATTTGGTAGATGTACGTATGTGTGTAATTTCAAAGAAAAATGATTATTTTACAGTAACAGTTATTGTCTCAAGTATGACATATTTATACGCATGCAATTTTGGCACATGGCTGCATTACAGATAATCCTTACATAAAGTATGCACCTTAGCTACAACAAATTGCAACTTCGTACCCCTAACTGATAAGAACCAAAACGACAATTTTGTTTGCTGTTTGCAGGTGATGGGCATGTCAGGTTCACTACTGTTCAGTGAATGGAGCAGATATTGATGTGATGGACCATTCACTAGTTGCTTAATAGGCTTCTGAATCTTATTTCAGATTCAGGAATAGTATAATATTGCATTATTATCAGAAGTGGAAAGGTGTCAGCAGCAGAAGTGAGCAAGAGATCACAGAACACAACTCCTCAACATGATGTAGAACTCTTTTCTTCCAGGTTATGGCTTATCCTCTTCTGTTCATTCCAAAAAATACATCTTAAAGTTTGTATTTACCGCTGAATTATAGGGCAAACTATTTCGATTGGTGTCCTCGTTGACCCCGCCCCCGACGATCTCCACGTGGAACAGCTCCCACTGTCCTCATAATTCGATGAAGAGAAGTTGACTCGCTTCGGATGGCGTTCGTGATTGATTGATGATTGTTCATGACTCGCTTCAGATGGCATGTACGTGCTCACCTGTTCAGTTCTAACTTGAATAGCCACCAACGTGACGGTCACTACTGGTACTCTCTTTTCCTGTGTCTAAAGTAGATGTGTTATTCCCCCAACAACTGGTAAGTATGAATGTGGAGATGGTCACAACACGATGTGGAATGATACCATCTCACTAATCGGTATAAACCTACTCTATCAATCTTGCTTGCACGCGTACTGTTCCACGCGATAATAGTAATAGTGTCACTTGTATGTAATCCTGGTTAAACCCCTTCCACAGTGGACATAGCTACGTATATAGATTTCAGTGAGTTCCATCACACATGAAAGGCTACTGTGTGTGGCAGTAATAACCGCGAACGAATGAAACATTGAGACACTAATGTTGATTGACAGATTATAAGGACATCATTCTTATCGTGGGCTCACCTCACGCTGTGTATTTCAATACTGTAGGCTCAAAATTAGGCCCTAGGTGACCCATTAGCACCACATACACGCAGACTAGTGTCAATTTCTCTGTGAATGTTGCATGTGATGAGAATTGTCCCATGATATTTCAACAGCCATACCATGTAGTGCAGAACAAGTCATGTGTAAGCAGTTTGTGTGGGATGATATGTACACTGTCAGGTGATCATGCTGTGCTTGGTGTGTATATGAACTACAGACTGTATGATAGGGCAGAGTCACCCTGATGGTCCAGATAGGATGTGGTGTTCTTGTACTGGGTAAGCTGCTAAACTGTGAGGCTACATTTGATGCGCCAATTTTACCATGGGGTGACTTGTTGTATTCTCATATTCCTCAATAATTCCATTCAGAGCACAACTTTTCATGGATTAAGCAGACTAGTTGACCTATATTCTTGATAATCTTGTGACACTCATAGAGCAGATTATAACTTGATGGAAGTAAATAGGACATTGTGTTTATGTTTGTACATGTGTGTGTACGTGCATGTGTGTGTGTGTGTGTGTGTGTGTGTGCCTGTGTGTGTACCTGTGTGTGAATGCCTATAGGACACAGTACTTCCACATACCCATTATTTTCATGCACATGTACACCCAGTGCTTACACGTGGCATATCTCATATATTTAGTGTGTATAGTACGTAGCACACTGCCAGTCACTTCCACTTTCTGTACATTGCCACTGTATGGACAGCTATATCATTGACCAAACATCTGGCGAGCAATTATTAGCAATTAGTTTCTCAGGTAAAGTTCAAAAAAGATGATTATATCAATACCCTTAACCTAGACACTAAGGCTTATTACATTATCACTTATGTTCTTATGGCAACATGCAAAGTACATGTCCATGTGTATGTATGGCTCTGCCGTATGGATGTGGTTCTCAAATCAATCCTCTGTGCTAACTTTTACAAGTGAGGATGTGATGTGTGGAGGTGGGGACATGAAGTGACTGGAGGTGAGGGTGTGATGTGCATTGCATGCAGGGAGTGTGCATGATGTGCAGTGGTGAAGGGGTGGAATAGTAAATATCCATGTATGCACACATATCCATGTAATACTTTTAGTGCATACGAATCCAAATCTAAATGTATTATAGTTCATCAGTACATCCACACATTATACCCAGTATAATTTCCACTCTAGCGCTCATCAGCAAAGAATTAAGTCATAGTTCATTACTTTTATAGGTAGGTGGGCTTTGATGGTTAATAATATACTTCTTACCGTGAGGGTTCGGAGATTAAGATGTGTTGTGTTTTTGTATATAATTATACATAGCTGTTGCACACATAATGAGATCACATCATTATTAATATTAACTGGTACTATCGCAATTCAAATTTGATGTATAAGATTAAAAACCTAAAAGAGGGAGAAGGCAGTCAAAATCTGATACCTGGCCCGGCATATGGATGTAGGGGATTGTATTAGTGCATTTGTCTCACTAATACGTTGAACTGTGTGTGTGTGTGTGTGTGTGTGTGTGTGTGTGTGTGTGTGTGTGTGTGTGTGTGTGTGTGTTTGTGTGATTAGGTGTGGTATCTTCCTTTTTACATACATACTGTACATGTACATGTGTACTTTTATGTGCATTCTTATTATGTGTGCAGTGTGTACTGCACTGATTGTGGGAAGCATTTCATCTGTGTTTGTTTAAGTATGTGTATTTATTCACACCTGTGGTTTGTACAAGGTGGTCTGAATTCAGAAGAATAACAGAGGGTGTCCTTGTCAAGGGCTTTGTCTTGCTTGTAAAGTTTATATTGTTTTGTCATGGCATTTAGTCTGTGGTCAGTTGGTGGACCTGGTCATTTTATTATAGGCAAAGTTAGGCAGCATTGTTCATTCAGATGCATACTAAATCAACTACCAGCAGATACATAAGAAATCTGTTTTAATTTGCACCAGTGCTATTATTAGATGTAGTTAGAGCAGACATTGGTATCATGTAATATGTCATCATCATGCATGTTTGTTCAATATAGTGAAGATTGATTTCGATCATGGCTGATCTCAGAAGCTTTATTTTGGCTGAGAGTTAGGAAATATGGACTGCATGTAAACAAACTGTGCTTGAAAATGTACACATCACACACATCCACACGTGTATGCACATACACATGCATACAATGTGTATGTACTTTCAATGTAACCTTTTATTTACAGGATTTGATAGTGCGTGCAATAATTAATTTTATGTAAGGCATCATATAAAATTTGTACCTACATGATTACAGTTTATCATTTTGTCCGAAGGGGTATTTGAAAGTGCTCATTGCAGCCAGCACCTCTACTGTTCTACAAATATGACATACAATGCTGAGCTGTGCGGGATACTACCAGTGTAATTGCTTCAACACGCACGCATGCACGCACGCACGCACACACACACCTACACACACGCACACACACACACACACACACCACACACACACCACACACACACACACACACACACACACACACACACTTATTCCAAAAATTTAAAAGCCACGAAGCCAAACTGGGTAGTATTGTAGATACCTGTCCTGCGGTCTGGCCAGTGTATGCTAATTACTTATTATAAGTGCCCAGTTCATCAAAACAGTAAAGGTAACAAGGAAATAGCTGGTGCTTGGATTTCATCCTGTTGGATGTAATTTGTAGTGTACGTATTAACATTTGAATCACCAATAAATCGGACACACACACAATGTCCTACTGATTCTTTAGTTCTCATCCACAGCTTGTTAGTAGAATCATAAGCAATGAAGACACATCAATTGTCAGCAAATATATCCCAAATACCAACAGACTCATCTATCAATTTTATCTATAATTTTATAAAGATTTTAAAACTACTTTTTCACTGATATTGCAAGTAACATGGTTATGTACATTATGATTATTGATCTACACCTGCCTGCTTTTTTGTAAACAAATTAATTTAAATTAATGATAATGCATATAATTGTTCACTATTCAAACATGTTCAACCAATCAATACATGATTAAAAGTAGTGATAATATGGTTATTTCAAGTCATTTAATATTACAACAACAATCGTATACATTATGGATCATTTTCTAAATATAGTACATTGCTAATAAAAAGTATTGTTATTAGAATTTATAATGTTGATTAATATGTACTAATTATCTATTATAATAAACATCGATATCAATGTATCGACATGTGTACATATAACATATATTTATATATGTATTAATCTGTCTTTGTGACCATAACAAATAATAATTATTAGGCACATTGATGAAATAATAATTGCAATTGGTGATCGTGATGTTATTAGCTTGACCTAATAATTTATGTTGATTATATATCACCTAAAATAAAAGTATGGATCATTTCTAGACAGAATTATTATTATACAGTTCTAATCCAATGAAGTCAAATATTATTATTATCTAATTTAGCAGATTATAATAGCATAATAATATTATATTAATATCAATATTTTTTGTGTATGTATGTGCATACATGCATACACATAATAATATATTTAGGTATGTATTTCTCAAAATACAATAATAATCAATAATGATAATCATTATTATTGCAAAGAATATTATATACAAGAAACATGCATATTATTATAATTCCATTATGTTTCATGATGTACTTAAGTGCAATAAGATACAACTGTGCATGTTTGTCTCACTAATTAAGGCCTGTTTTTTAAATGTTAGCAATATAGAGTGAGAGGATTCACCCAAGGAAAATGTACACAACATATTGCGTTAGTAGAATGTTGATATTAATTGTACGTATAAAATATTATAAACTCTTAACATTCCTGGGAAGTGTGACGTGTGCTGATGTCTAACTTAAGAACATTAATTTTGTTAACACAGGTAAATTTATTACATTACAGTAGTTTCAAGGCATGAGATTCTACAATTATTACTGTTGGCCAATTGCTGACCATTTTGGTACCATTTTGGGATATTGATGGATATAATACCTTAATGAGGTACGACTTAAATTTTATATAACCTTCTATATAATAATTATATATAAATATCATTTTTTGCATTATGGATTATTCACAATTAAATTCTCACTTCCAATTTATATATATTATGTATATGAATATAAATGAGATTGTGACTCTGACATGCACCATGCAGATCGATGGTCTGTATCACATGAACAATGCACAAGAATAATCATAATAATATTATGCAACAAGTCAATTTTCAATTCTGCAGCCCTCAAATTTACATATTCCGGCATCCCCTGGACTATCACATATATCATGCATAATTATATGTATAATAATTATATTGCCCATAAAATATGTATATATAACAAATTATTAAATATTATATGTGTATGTGCAAGCGAAAAGGGCCCTTAGCGACTTTTTTGTCGAATGCGCGTTTTTGGTATTGTTCGATAGCCTATTCCACATTGCAGAAGATGGCGCTATCATTTAGATCATAGGAGCGACTATTTATGCGCTACAGGTCTTTATTTGAGTCTCTCCGCGCAACGTTATAACGGATAACAGGTTCATTTCCGTTTTTGGCACTGGATCCGTATACTGAAGATGTAATGCATACTGACCAATGGAGATTCATGACGTCATTCAAGGCGAATCCGCATTCAAGATGGAACCGCATAACTCCGCATATTTTAAATGGCGACTTTGAACGTTTGACGAAAATGCTTCGTTCTCAAAAACTATGAATCGTATCGACACGACGCTTTCAGAACTTGTTCTTTATCACTATATAAACAATTTGATCCAATAAAACGAAAACCGAAAATTTTGTGTTATTTGGCTGTTTTGATACATTCTGAACATTTTGATAACAATGGCTAAGGGCCCTTTTCGCTTGCACGCTCACATATATTATGTATAATAATTATTGTTATCAAAAACAATTATGCATATATGAATAATACAATATCATTATTGATTATAATACATACACTTGAATGATTTGATATTGTAATAATACAATTTATTAATTACTGCTATCGATGTCAAGTGATTTGTGGGAAATGAATAATGACAATATTTTTCCTCTTCATCTTCAGCTTCATGTGTGCTCCAATTTGATATCCTTTACTTATGCCATCTATTGATCCAGAAAGTATATTATAACAAACTAGTTACAGTACATAGGTTTGTACATTGAATTTGCAATCATTTCTGGAGACAAAATCCACATTATAGTGTAACGTATGCACTTGCATACAATTAAAATGGATTCCGGACCATGTTCATGACTATTGATGTCGTAGCCTACCACTGATCCAATACGCACTGTGAATGTGTTACTATGGTATGGAACTGACTGAGGATGTATAGGGGGTACATAGGGGTGGGGAGACATGCCAAGGAAACCCTATCCCATAGTAAGGTTGACATAGGCTTCATGTTTCGACTCATCTACTGAGTACTATCATTTGTTATACGTAATTAGTGGGATGATAACAAGCTATCTGTAAACAATGGTGTAATCAACTTTGTACATTCCTAAGCCATTCACTGATGTCTAGAATACACCTGCATAACGTATTTACAGATATGCATGCATGTATGCATACACACACCTATACAGATACACACATAAATACACACACATGCATGCACACACACACACACACACACACACACACACACACACACACACACACACACACACACACACACACACACACACACACACACACACACACATACACACACTCACACACACACACACACACACACACACACACACACACACACACACACACACACACACACACACACACTTCATCAACAATTTTTCTTCTAATTCACAACCGGAGAGTAAAGTCATAAGACATGAAGGCACATGATTGTCAAACAAACAAACACACACACACACACACACAAACACATGTACATTTATAATACATGGACAGGGATGTGGACTTGGTGTGTGAGAAATTTACCTAGGAGAATGGCATACCTTCAACTGTCAAAAGCCAAAAGGATTCAGCATATCTACCAATGTCCTGGTATTGTTTAGGATTACTGGCCAAATTTAGTGGACTCTTGGATGACAATCTGAAGATGCCTGCAATATGGAATAACCCTGGACATTTCATCTATTTGCGTGTGTGTGTTGCTGCAAAAAATATTTTCTTATGTCACAAATGAGTTTTCTAATGTTGAGTGAACAATTCTATGGAAATTACATATACAACCAACAAGTGTGTGTGTGTGTGTGTGTGTGTGTGTGTGTGTGTGTGTGTGTGTTGCTGCAAACAAGTTGGCTATCAGCAGACCAAGTGACTTGGTAAACACGACTGACATGTTTACCAAAAATTAATGGTTACCAATCTAAATAATAAACAATAAACAGTGTTACGCATCAAATACATCTCACAGACCTAGTGATTTACCACTAACTGAATTCACCATTTATTCCAAACAGTATTAGGAGCAACTGATGGCCAATACGAATTGCCAATCTCATTGGCATAGTATTGCTCAGTAATTAGTTAGTGGCTGTCAAGACAACTCTTAATTAGTGGCGCCAAACCACACCACACAACACACCAAACAAACATTGTTATTCCAAATATCAATAGTGATGTCAAACTGATACTCTATTTGCACCGATAACAATATCCACTATAGGTACAACACTATCCAAAACAGACCATTGATATGAAAATCTATTGGGGGCTACAGATATTTGAATACTGGGACAATGTCTGCACATCAATACAGTGGTGGACCCAATCAGAGGCTCATACATAACCAACCATCAACAATGAAATGCACTACACCATGGGAAGACTAATTTGGTTTTAAAATTATTAACAACCACATACATAGAAAGTATTAAAAAGCAGTCAAAATAGTATACCTGGTGATTCCTCAACCTTATAAGTCACCTCCTTATTAACTACTCATGCATTTTGTGAATGATTTGGGGCTACACTGCTTGCTGATTTGTGAGTGTCATAAACTCACTTTCCATTCTTCCCGTCCCACAGTTTGGTGGACTTGTCAAAAGAAGCACTTCCAATGAGTAACATATCTGGTGAGAACCTAACATCATTTATCAGTTGCTGGTCCCCTGTAAAGGATTACATAAGGATTAAAACCTCAATTGATTATCATTACACACAGGTACATATTCTCAATATATGAGGAGAACGTTGGGAACAGTACAGTTCGGACAAGATCTCATATGTACGTACCTGTTTTATGTATGTATCTATATCTTTGTTAAGGTTTGCTTTTAGATGGTTCCCGTAAAAACAATGTGAAATCATCTGAACCAGAGACGAGAAGCTCTTCGTTGTTAGTCTGCGTGTACAAATGGTCAAGAGTGATTGCTGGAATAGTACTCACGCACAACATAACATACTGTTCCACATAAATATCCAATGCCAATAGGAAAATATGGAACAATTAATGCAATCTGGGATGATAAACACATTGCAGTCAAACACGCCCAGTAACAATAATATACATATATTATACTATGGAGGATACACCAAATCTGTACTTATTGTCCGAGGTATAAAGTATTGGTGTATATAGTGTACATGAAACAGGGACTGGGTTAGGCGTGTGTATCACCCAGGGATATGTAGTAATCACATACAGGATACTCACGAAGTCTTACCACAGGGTGTATTGGGAGCTATGTACGTACATTGCAATCCTTAATGTTTGTATGTAAAAATGTAGAACCTACCAGTCGGCAGAGATGTGTAATCTGATGTCCATGGGAGGCAAACCAATGCATGTTCATGAACCATATATACTCTAGCTACATATCCGAGGGGATTACATCACTGCAAGTACTTACATATGTACATGCGTATTCACTTACTGTACATGTGCATGACTAACCATCACAGTTTCATATCTGATTGATGTTTTAGATCATCCACTAGCTATTCTATAGAGAGAGAGTACAATACTGTATATAGCTTGTGGATAATGGAATGGATAGTGGGACAAACAATCAATCAAGTTTCATGTCAAATCTTGTTATTGTTAATGGTGATGGGCAAATCAGTTAATAACAGGACAAATTTGCATAAGTATTACAAGAGACAGCCCCCTCACCACATTACCCACAACAATCATTGAACATGCAGGTTTAAGATAGAAATATGAGAGGATCTGAGAAGGGAAAATGGGATGAGTTAAGACTCTGAACCAAGTTTACTTGGAGACTGCTCAAGTGAATGATAGTGGCCTCCGGCTACGCCCACATAATTACCATTTCAGATTAATTAATGGATCAATCAATCGATTACTGTGAACTAAATTTGAAAACTACAACCAATTTCCAACACCAGTAGCTACAAAATAGGTCTATGAAAGTAGTTTATACATAGAACTGTAGGTCCTAGATGATGAGAACTTCAATCACACAAACTAAAAACTAACACAGCAGAGCTTAGTGCAAGTACCAATGTGTGTATACCTATTACACAAAACTTTCTACAGTTTCCTTCCTACTCTGTACATAGAGTAGGAAGGAAACTGTAGAAAGCATGCATGTGAATCTTTTGTATACATTCTATCAATCAATTAGAACAATTACATGTACGTAAGTGTTAAAGCAATAACACATGCATAGGCTATAGATTACAAAAGTAGATTAAGGTCGGTTTAATTGATTTTCCTTGTTTGCCACATCATATGCACCTGTTCTAATAACATATACAGTGGAACCTTTATTAACGGACACCTCTCGTCTACGGACATTGAGCAATCAAGTCAGTCACAAGGAATTCTTGCACCTCACAATGTGTATGCACATTAGTGCGGACACAGCACATGAAAGTCATAGCATCATAGATTTATGTAGAGATATATACATAGTTCCATATTACAACATGGCACACAAATCATATGTCGATTACTTATACATTATCGTACTGCTTATGTGTTAATGCATATGTGGGTCTTCTAGCTCCTAATCAGGGTTTGAGGGAAATATCAGTTTATCAACAAGTTCAAAAGTTTCATTACAATTGTTCAAACAGATGTAATTAGTCTGAAATTGACTGGACCTACTAGAGACACAGCCCGTGTAGTGCATTGTACACATACACACATATAGAAGTAACTGCAACTAATAGTAATATCCTGCCTAGGTGTGCTGCAGCACACCTAAGCTGGATACGTACAGCTGACTCTTACCCTGGGGTGGTGAGTGATAGACAATTTATACTGCAAATATGCCCATAGCTCTATACACCATATTAAGCAATAGAAATGTGTATACTAAATTCCTGCCTTGTTCTCATGCAATTAATCCAACCACTGAAACCTGTGTTACATGGCTTATGTACGCATATTATTCCCTTTATCTACCCCTCAACCAGGATACAAGACGCTATATCATAATTTGAACACTTTCCTTTGTTAATGCACACTTGACTATAATCATTAAAGTATGTACAATAATTGTCAATATAGCAACTCATCGTTCATCCATAATACAATGCTGCTTTGGACTAATATTTTTACAATAATAAGAATATTATTATTATTTTATACCTAATGGTTACCACCTGGTTATGAAGGCAATACATATCGAGAAACGGTGATAACTGCCTTATGGCAAATGTAAACTAACGATATTAGGATTATAAGGAAAACTGCACTTAAAACAGCCTTAGATAACCATATGTTGTGCCTCATTATAAATGCATACAGAGGTCGGTTATAATGGATAAAAAGGTATATTGTGGCCTATGGCTAATAATTGCCAATGGGTATCTGTTTATGTCCATGATTGGGTGTTAATTGACATCAATCAATTAACCACAACTTTGCAGGCTGACTCAACAGTTATTACACGGTGTATTACTTAACACATGGTTGCGATTAATGGTGAAGTACTTCCCTGAAGTAATTGAAGGACATAATGGACCTCTATCGCGTGACCAATAAGCTGCCGCAACATGCGGTTACATATCAATCCAATCTATCATGCGGTGCGCATACGTGAAGTCTCGACGTACACCTAGCATATGTCAGTTATTTGTCAACAATCCAATCTGTACAACTCACGTTTGCGAGGACAATACTACAAAGTGCTTGGAAGTTAACTTTGCTCACACCAAGAGGTAAACCAAAAGGCGCACCAACCAAATCACCATTTCGCATTAAATTGCGCAAGTACCCGTTTATCCACAGTCTCTTCAGACTCGCTTCACGTGCTGGTGGCCATTTTCCCTAACTTTACCAGAGTTGCGCAACCAATCACGTGCATGGATTCCAGTTTGACGGTTATGGAGACGGTCACTATAGTGACTCGGAACGGAGTTTAAACTTATGGAAATTTATTCACTACTTCTATTTCTGCATTCGTATCAGAGTTGCGAGAAGTCTCATTCCCGAGGATCGAGAATAAGAGACAACCGGACAACCAGAGCAATGTTTCTCTTCGGAGTGTGTCCCGTTTTGTCTGTATCGTCCCATGTGATGCTGTCCGATCGATGCAGAAATGTGCTCACGACTCTTTGCCTATCCACTCGGCATATGAGGTACCACTGATATTCTGTCTCATCCTGCCATCGATGTACATCGTCTCTTATCTCCTTATGTGTACTAACTTCCGCAGGTGATGTATGCATCGGACCACGTGCCCACTAGCAGCGACGAACCTGCCCTTACCATGGATAAGAGACACGTGCAAGCCGAGAAACCGTTCACCATAATATCGTTTTTTGATCTGACATTAAATGCGTAAGTGGAAGAGGGTGATCTACAAATCGGAGTGAAATACTATGTAAGTCGCCATTTTATCAACACGATTCTTTATCTGTATTTTGTCCACAGAACATAGATGTGGTACAGTGGCTCTGATAGAGTACGTACATCAGGTTCAAATCAATATCTGCCACTTTATCTATTGCAGCACAACTGGAGGGGTGGGGGTTGTGGGATGAAGCTAATTTGTGTCCTGGTACGTAGAGACAATTTAATAGATAGATCAGGTAGGCATTGTCTAATTTAAAATGTAATAGGTAACAGAGAGTGTTCACTAATTTGCTGTCTGGTTCTATTATCAATCAAATGCTCATCGATTACAAATATTAAGCTACCCAAGAGTGTCCTCAGTGGGTCACAAGGGCATTCTCACAGTACTCATGGACTTATCCTTTCTTCTGTTATTTCCTTGGTGGTTTTAATTACACCTTTTTTCACCTTTCAGTTACTTGAATGTGTAAAATGGTTCATTTGTATTTGTACCATGAAGATTTTGACTATTGCAGCTATTAGGATGCCATGCGGTCATGTCATTGGTAAATAAGACATATTAGTTGATATTTCAAATTGTTGTTCCATTGCCTTCAAACCACTCCAAGATCTTACACTGGGTTGCACCTAGCTAGTCTAATATGATGTTATATCAATATATATGAGTATGTAATGATGTACATAATGTATGGCTCCACGCTAGCCTTCCACATAGGCTGAAATTGTCGTCAAACTATACTAGTATGGTGGTAGTGGAGTGTTGGCGATTGCATCCTGTATGTTGCTGCTGCTAACCAGGAATCAAGTGTTGGCAGTACTGTGGGTTCACAGACCTTTACTTCTCCATCCCATGTCAGCATACCAAGATTGCTATGTAATTCGTTTGTCCTTGTTGACACATTAAGAATAGCTGTAGCTATTAGCTACTATTGCAAGTTGAATAGAAACATTGATTCACTTTTCGCATGAGATAAAGTTCCCTGGCTCAGTCTATGGTAGTAGTTTAATTTGTAACAATCCTTTCTATGCAGGCCAGTGGTAGCTAGTCTAAAGCTTAGGGTCTATGGTTAAAGGGAAACTGCATCGAAATAGTTAAGTTGAGAGCAAATGAAAATATACCCGTTGTAAACATTACACGCCAAATATTAGATCCAAAATCGGCGCTGTTAGTGAGATCGAGCTTCGTAAAGTTTGGTTTTCGAAGGCATTATTTTTCTCTCCCTTCCACCATTGTGGTGTGACGTTACTGGCTTGAAAGTTGACTTTACAGCTATCGTAATGTATGTAAAGAGTGAGTCCAATTCGCTGAGATAACTTCTCAACAACTGTATCTACATTGTCAAAAGTGCTTTACTTGTACCACAGCTAGTCTTATCGCATGACCTTCGGTTGTGACAATGACAGCCAGGCAAGGTACAGGACCAAAATTAATAACTCGATTCTGGAGTAGCTGATCTATTCCCGGACACTCGTATCTTCCTTAATGCAGAAGCTACAGACTTGAAACAAGCACCGTTTTATAGTTTTTCTTCCTCTTAGTGGAGTCCATGAATTCCGTTTGAGAAAAGTATTCTGTCACTTTGTAGCACACATTTTTACATGCAAATTGATCAGTTCTCGGAATATTCGATCAATATTAGAGGACAAGAGCTAAAACATGGGTTACAAGTTGTGAAACGTCTGGAAAACTACAAAAATAATAGCATTACATATTAAAATATTAAAGTTAAAGGTACATATGTATTACTTTGAGGAAATCCGAAACTGTTATCTGACCACCCGTAACAGATCGAATTTCGACCAATTTTATGCTATGGTGTATTTAGAATTTATATGGGCTGAATGGTGCAATTCAGTAATGTCTGTAATTGTCATGGAGTACACCTGGATGGTTAGTGGAAGGTAGGATGCTACAGAGTAGTTAGCCAATTCCTTGCATATGCATGCGGATGATCCTAAATATAACTGTTGGGTGTGGTCCCTGAGTGTGGTTGGGTGTGGTCTAGAACTTGGTTACTGGTTGTGGTCCTGGGTGTTGTTGCTCAGTTACTGTTTGATACTTTCAAACATAATACATATTATACATGTAACATCCGATTCAATACAGATCATTATATCTGTGTACAGCTGGCATACCCCTAACTGACATACCACTATCTGCCAGCTATAGTCATAGATACTCTACACCCAGGATAGGAAACTGTTTATATTCTGTCTAAAATCAATACATTATAACATGTGTTACGCATATAAATTATCAAACCGCAAACACGTAATTGTCTCGAGGCTTGACCGAATTGTCGAAGAACGATCAAAAATATAGAATCGTTCGAAACAGACTCTGGGAACGTTTTAAACGAAAAGTATCAACTTCGCCAAGGTATAATAGCCCCAATTCATACAACAACTTAGGTCATTGGGGATCGCAGAGCACACGTCTGGCACAACAAGGGGAAATCGCAAATACACAACAGGAGTAACTTGAGAACAAATTTTCAAGAAATCAGAAAGATGTATGCCATCATTCTTGTACTCTACGTGTAGCTGGAATCCCGCACTATAACACTATGAGGGCCGTTTCGTCGGATTACTGTCTGCTGTCTAGATACAGCTGGAAAAGACGACTTTCACAGCTTGAGAATTGACCATTTTGTGTGCAAATTTTCTGAGCCCGAGTACTTCCGATTAACTCCGTTCGAGGCTTGCATTACTCGTAAAGAACTGATCTATACCACTGTATGTGTTTTATAACGGTCAGCCCAATCATTGTCGAGGAAATCTGGACGATTTGAAGCACACCCCAAGAATGAACTGACGGGCAAACATCTCAAATTGATCGGGCATGCTAAGCCTAAGTAAACTTTACTGACCACAAAACAAACTCCACCCGTGTTTCACTAATTTTAGGATACGGGCGAGCAAAAATTCTGACGTCATCTAATGAGATTGCACGAAACCGCAAATATCCGATTCGGTCAAGCCTCACCCCACGCAGTCCTGTGTGGGGTATAGAGTATCTCTGCTATAGTTAACATTGTAGTTTATGATAATTTAATTAGTAAGGTGGTATTTGTCACATCCTTTGAGTGTACTAATGATAACAATAACAATCCATGTTAATTATGCTGTACTTTGCACACAAATGACATTGTTTTATTACATGTACATACAGTACATAGTGGATGCAGATTGAACTTAGATTGAGCTTACTTTATGGTAGTAGTTTGTGATGATCCTTTCTGTTGATGCAGGCCAGTGATAGGCTTCATCAACATCTGCCCCACTGCACTTCAATAAAACTACATTCATAAGATCTAGAATCAACTGCCAAGCATGAGATATTGCATGCTTTGGTAAGCAGCATCAGTGAGCATTTTGGAAATTCAAAAACACCTGCAACAGGATGTCGCCTACGCCAGATACATACACTTTTATTACTTGACTATCCCTCCGTGTCACTGTCACACAGCATTTGTGCTGGCCAACGGAGCATGGTAAGCAGAATGTACCCTTTGTTGGTTTGAAATGTTAACTTCTTGAAACTTGAGTCTCCCTCCATATGCCCTCTACTCTGTAATTGTCCTAGAGTACACCTGGATGGTTAGTGGAAGCTAGTGGTTACTGCTACAGAGTAGTTAGCCAATTCTTTGTGCATGCATCGGAATGATCCCTCAATATGACCGTTGGGTGTGGTTCTGGACAAGGTTGCTGGGTGTACATCTATGTGATTGTTGGGTGTGGTCTTGAACATGGTTACTGGTTGTCATCCTGAGTACTGTTACTCAGTTGCTGTTTGATACTTTCAAGCATAATACATATGTTACATGAAACATCAACGATGCAGATGCATCTGTGTACAGTTGCAGATGATGTACCTCTAATAACTGATTTCACTAGTATCTACTAACTATAGTTAACCTTGTAGTTTATGATACCTTATTAAGTATAAGGTGGTATTTGTCACATCATTTGAGTGTTCTCATGATAGCAATAACAATCCATGTTAAATATGCTCTACCTTTGCACACAAATGACATTGCTTTATCACACATTCCTGGTATACATAGTGGATGCAGATTGAACTTGAATTTTGGATGGTCACTGACAGTAACCTTTCATGATTATAGTTGCTGTGTGTGTTCCTCACTATTGTTGTTGGGTGTGGTCCCCATATGTAGTTCTGGACATAGTTGCTGAGTGTGTATCTGAATGTCATTGTTGAGTGTGGTCCTAGACATGGTTACTGGGTGTGGTCTTGCGCTGAAAGCATATTATTATGATACACTCCAGACTGGGTCTTTGTCATGGCCTTGCTACCTACCTGTTCACAACTCATATTGGAACCAATGCATGTGTTGCAACAAACACATGCACAGTAGATACTATCTCGATGTCAACATTACATTTAACCATCTAGATATTTCATACTACATACATGTAGCATATCTGGCTATTCATGGGGTCTGGAGGGTTACTCTGTAAGTGTGTCAAGCCGATGTACATATCATAATATGTACCTAGCGATAGTTAATATTGTAGTTTATGATAAAGAGATTAGTAATAACAATAACAATCCATGTTAAGTATGCTGTACCTTTGCACAAATGACATTGCTTTATCACACGTACATACAGTACATACTGGATGCAGATTGAAATTTAAATTTTTGGATGGTCACAGTAGCTTATTGCTAATTTTAGTTTTTGTGTGTGTTCCTCACTATTGTTGTTGGGTGTGGTCCCTGTATGTAGTTCTGGACATAGTTGCTGGGTGTGTATCTGAATGTAATTGTTGAGTGCGGTCTTAGACATGGTTACTGGGTGTGGTCTTGCACTGAAAGCATATTATTATAATACACTCCAGATTGGGTCTTTGTCATTGGGCCTGCTACCTGTACACAACTCATATTGGAACCAATGCATGTGTTCCAACAAACACATGCACAGTAGATACTATCTCAATGTCAACAGCACATTTAACCATCTAGATATTTCATACTACATACATGTAGCATATCTGGCTACTCATGGGGCCTGGAGGGCTACCCTGTAAGCATGTCAAGCCGGTGTGCATGTACATAATATGTACGTTGTGTACCTGTATGTACAGTACATCATAGTTTGTCCATCACACCATCTGTACACCTTAGATCTGTGCATATGTCCACATTTGTCTTAACAGAAACTTGTTTAAGGATTTTTCTGTTTGGTGTGCTGTATTTCAATGAAGTGCACTGTACTGATAATGTAGACTGAGGATAGTGAGACCTGTCTATACAGACTGTGGTTGGGATTGGGAAGGGTCTCTATAGGCTGGTGGTGTTCGACAAGGAACTGTTACAGTTGAGATGTTTCAGTAGATAGTTGTTATAGTTATAGTTGAGATGAATTAGTGGATAGTTCAATAGTGGTCAATCACAATGCAAATGCAATGACTGTATTGACAAGCTGAAATCAACTCTGAACCGGCATCTCTACCTATAATAAGGACAACATCCAGTGCCTCAATTTCTCTCCTAATAGCATTCTAATATACTGACCCTCCATAGTGAGGACATGGCAGTGTGGATGTCCCAGGTGACTGTATCTGAGATTCCGTTACACAATGCAAGAGCATGCAACTGATACTATTATAATCCCAGTACGGCATGTAATGGTCACAGTACACCATGTAGTAGGGGCCCCATGTCGATTACACTCAGCTATTATTATGCCTCAGTCTGCGCATGTGCAGAGCAGCAGCATTTGGTAGTGTGTTTGTGTGTGTCTGTCTGTCTGTGTATTACTGCTATAACTGTTCAACGGTTGAAATGAAAGTACAACTAAGAGGCTTTATAGACTTTTCGCCATGTTATCTTGAATTTAGATTCGCGGATTTGGAAAATAAAGCTTCGTTTTCGAGATATAGTTTTGTTCACCTTGAACATGTCTTTCATCCGTTACACCATATTGTTCAGCACATCTCTAGAAACGGGAAGTAGCTTTTGGAGTTGTTCGTAAAGGTAGATTAGGGTTATTTTGGAAAATTCAACTTCAAAGGAAATCTCTCCAGCTGTGTCTGAGAAATGAGCCCTTCGCACTTGCACTTGCTGTTCATGATCATTTCAATATATACCTAGAGTTTCTGGTAAGCAGCTGATAGGGTTGAAATCAGTCTTCCATTTTTGTGAATACCATAATGACCACATGCTTTGCTGACCAACTTGTGTGTACTACAGTCTGGAAAACTAGTGCGTTCTACTTTTACTGTCATCTAGTGTGCTCGTACGGATTATTGGTCAGCTCTTCATTTTCTATGCACACCAGGTTCTGTTTCTTTGGGTGAATCTCGGTGATTTCCTATCGAGGAAGGCTTCGCTGATACAGTACAATTGGGCCCTGGCCCTGTAAACTCAAACCAGAATATTTATCTGTTGTGCATTATATCTGTGGTTTGTACTGCTGGATAAACTGTGAACCGAGGCACCAACAACTTTTGGTGCTTTCATTTGTACAGTGTGAATTTGTACGTATATGTGTAATGCAGTACTGACTAATTCATGTACATTGTCAGCTGTAAACCTATAAATCACGTGGATCTCTGTAATAAGGACAGCATCTAGTGTCCCAATTGTATAGCTGCAGTAAAGAAGTAAAAATATGTAACCAAAGCCCCAGATGTCTGTGATAGAAAGTATGTACATGATGTGCACTCAATATTTATTGTGAGCATTTTAAAGCTGGAACCAATAATCAATTGAACTATAATTGCATGGGTTTGATGCCAAAGAGCAATTATTGACTATGATTGGTAAGGTGAATAAATTATTTAACAAAGTCCTAGGGGTCCCTGATGGAGATTTTATACACTTGGAGTGAGCTAATTAAATTTTCATGATATACAATGAAATTGTATTATCAGTTACAGTACTTCAACAATAATATTATCCAACTGGATGATATCCATAAAATTATTATGTTTACAATCACTTTCAATAATTGGAAGCATTTAAAAGCTTAAACCAATAACCAATTAGTTCTTTTTTACTTCTGTTTCAGGTCAATGGCCACAAACTGATTATCATTGGTAATGCACACACAGGATGCAGATACAGATTTGATCCACAGTCATGATCTCTCAACATCCTTTTGTCCCAGATGTAGAGTCCCATAGCTGGAACAAGTGCTTTCTCCACATAATTTCTCAATTTCTCACTCTGTCTGCCGCTTCACTACCCTCTCAATTCTCCTCATTTATGCTTACCTCATCAACACCTGCTCAAATGACATCAATATAGATTGGTCTGAACTACTCCTTGTAACATGCATGTATTTACATGTGTAGCACTGTGTGTGCTATATCCTTAGATCCACTGCCGAGAACCAGTTAGTGTACCATTCAACATATCTTGTGCTCATCCTCTATGCAGTGGGTGTGGCAGTGGCAGCTGGTCCTACCCACCCTTCTTGCCAGTGGGTGCTCAAGTCATGAATGTGTGACACCACCTCTCCCCTGTATCCCACCCACCCCACCACTCTGCCTACCAGCCTGCTTGTACCACATGCATGTTCTCGGTAGTTCTCAGTGTAGCAAGTTAGTCAGTTGCTGTTGCCACAAGAGAGTGTGTCATGCGATGTATTTTAAGTGAAGCATGTTCTAAGAAATGTAATATTGATTTTCTATCAATGCTTACTACATGCTTGCACAATATACAGACATGCACATGCCCACACATGTGAGCATATGCACTTGGACACAACCATACACATGCAAACACACTTCGACACACACACGCGCACACACACACACACACACACACACACACACACACACACACACACACACCAACAGATACATATTGACTGTATGGTTTTCTTCTCATTCATATAGTCTGCGAGTAGTGTCAAAAGCCATGCATCACGAAGACACAGCTGCAGAAATTGACGATAATCTGTTACAACATAGATTAATTTTCAATTACAGGCTGTTCTATTCGTCATTCTTAGCTATTACTTGAACTACTTTATTCACTTTAGCAAGTATCCTGATACTATAATATTACATACATAGTATATATAAAACTAATACTAATGTAATGAACAATAATATCATTGTGTAATATTTGTTATGATTATATCATGAGAATTATTGTTGGTGCATATGTGCATAATTATAATATGCATAATTATTATAATGCTTTGTAGGTATATATTATTAATATGGCAATGTAATGAATATTATTATAAAAATTAATTTTATTTAAGCTTTTAAGCTTAAATTAAAATATACTATGTACATGCATACAATATTGGGGATCATATTTATGTGACATCCATGTGTGGCTGCAAAATTGTGACTGAAAATTGACTGCATTGTGGCATATGCATATCTATAATAAAAATTAAAATTATTTTACAATTTTACTTTGGCAAACACAATAATTAGGTAATATTAGGTATTATGAGTAATGTGAATTGATTTTAAATTTGGTATTAATAATATTATATAGAAATCAGAATCATGCAGTTCATTACCATTACAATAATACCATGCATGACAAAATTCATAATAGTACATAGCTATGTGCATTATGTGAATAGATTTCAATATTAAATCATATCATTATCACTTCATGACCAATAATATTCTGTATTATATCATATAAATATGACTTCATGACCATTACAATAATATTATGTACCCTGACAAATGATGATTACTTCCAATTCAACATCAAAACAAGTATGTTGTCAATAATAATCAATCAGTCTGAGAGTGCATGCACCATCCAAATATCTCTAGTTCTTGGTACTTTGTTTTGAAGGATCCAGTGTAATTCACACATCTCAAAACACTCCTCGTCACTATTCCAAAAATGTTTCATCTCATTGTTATCCAAACACACAATTCCATCAAAGGTCAGAAAGTTGTAAATATCAAGCTTTTCTTTGCTGTAACAATAAGGAATTAAGATGTGAATTACATAGAGGTAGGTCACTATCACTGTACACAGTACTTCATACCTTATTGTGGAGGGAGTGAAAGTTGGTAGGACACTCACATCCAATAGATCTTTACGTTCCATGGAGAGTGACATAGTTTGTATACCTTTCTCCATGGCTAGTGTCAACAAACCAGGTAGATGCTTCATAGCATGTACAGAGCTGACATAACCTCTCAACTGTGATCCATGACAACTGATCAAGCAGTAAACATCAGTGGTGTACTGTAAACAAAGTGTAATGATATACAGTATACAAAGATGACCTCGAATACTGAAGGAGGAATTCAGTGCATAGATGTCATTTATAAGAAATAAGAACATTTAGCTATATACATAGATATAATAAAATCAATGCATTCTCACCCTAGAACCAAAGCGGATCAGACATTCTCCCAAAGTTATCATCCACTCAAGATGAGAAGCATTTCCCACCCGGCAGCGGAAAGCAGTAGAGGATGCTGGATGTCGTGCACAGATATCAATTACATTGTTGGCTCTCCGTGATCCTGTGTTTATAATAACAAACAGTAAACACGAAACACATAACAACTGTTACGTAATGACAATGTACAGTCAGAGCAGATGAACTGACACAGTGAGGTGTGCTTACAAGGTGGAAAAGCATATGTACATGGACATGTCATGCACACACTCACATACACAGTATGCATATAGAGACATGTCCAGATTCAGAAATGATTATTGAAATGTCCTCATAAATATGCACCAAAAGATAATCATGTATAAATGGAACAAATCTTACATTACATTAACTATACAACTGCTACTCACATAAGAGTGAAATTTACCATACAACACACCTGCTTGGATGGTATCATACCCTGTGGTCATCAACTCCTTGCGTTGTCTCTGAGATACAGCTTGAGCAACAAGTGACATCAACTGGTTGCCAAAAGTGGCAGAGGAATAATCAGCTAATATGTATAACATCCTCAATTTGGTGGCTTTCAAAGTGTCCTCCATAGGTCTCCATTTTTCCTCATCAAACACAACATTGCCATTCTATAGATATTTGAACAGAAATAAAGGAAATAGTTCAAAGTGCGTACATTAAGTACATGTAATGTGCGATACTGTCAGGAAAAAAAGAATGTACTACAGGTGCACCCATACCCGTATTTGGACTGTCGTAGTCAACACGTACCTAACCTGTTAATGGGTGATCTATACTTCTCTACTACTCATACAGTATAGGTATTAAAAGAGAATAATAGTATAATGCAGTTATGTATACGTAGTATGGCACAACTAAAAAAATATGACAATTCAAAAGCCATGTTTAAACTACAGCCAAATCATGAGTGAATTCTGATCAAAATATGATAGAACTACAAGTGAACTAACTGAGCTGCTCAAGTATAACATAGCATTGCCACTGTAGTCTAACAATAGATACACCAAAATAAAGGTGAAAGACAGAGAGAACGGCTATGACGGATCAATGGAAAATGATGGAATTACGGTTACCCCATGATCAAGTTATGGTAAGGTTACAAATTGCTCTGCAAAATGATTATATTATCCTACCGAGCAACTACAGTAGAGGCTGGACAAAAGTTTTCATAATTTGATAAACTACGTATGATACAATTATGATTCAACTACAACTGCAGTTACTGTACATTCACAGTAGGTGGATAATCACCATAATTACAATTGCATAAGAACTGAGCAGGTTACCACAATAAATGCATTATGTACCATATTCATGGTTGTGTAATCACAATTATGGTACAAGTGAAACCAGTTGGCAGACATTTTAGAGCACACAAGGAAAAAGACATCTCTACAGCTGAACAGTTGTAATTTGACAACTTGATGTGCTATTTCTAACCTATGTCATGAAGGATCATTATAATGCATCAATGTTTAAATTAATAATCAATCAGATTCTTTGATCTATCATAATTACTGTGTACTATGTTAACCGTTATTATATGGTTCAAAGAAACATTGTTGCAGTAAAAAGACTACAGGGAAAAGTACAGTCTAGCTACACATAGGTTTTAGAAGGAAAACACAAATATAATATGGTCACTACGGAACTATAATATAATACAATTATATGAATGCTACAGAAATGTTCGCCTCTACCATATGGAAGTCTTTGATTCCTACCATACATGTTGGGTTGGGCGATATACCGGTTATACAATAATATGGCGATAATGATTTACACGATCATCGTATCGCAGTGATTGTCCAGCCCGTGATATTTCGTATTGACGATACATCGCGGTTGGTGTAAAGCAATAGCACTGCACTTGAATTATTTGGATGTCTTTCTTAGGTTTAAAAGACCCTTCGCTGAAATTTTTACGGTCGTTGAAGCAGATGCACTCGAATTCTAGCCCATTTCTTATTCTCTGCGTTTTGAAATCGGCCATGTTTTCTCGCGTAATATAAATTCATTGTTGCGGTTACGCGTAATGACACATATTGTCGAACAAGCGAATCGTAATGTGAATTTTAATAACTAAAAAGTGTACTTCGGACATATTCTGGTTATTATTATTATTATTTCAAATATCGCAATATTATCGTATATCGCGATATTCTGCTGCACGATAATCGTATGTATCAAAAATTAGTATCGCCTAAACCTACATACATGTAGTCTTATACTACACAATACATCTAGTCCATCCAGTGGAATAATTACTATTAGTACTGCCAGATGGTATGATAAACCAGCACCATATTTGGTGAGAGTTATTATAAACTACAAGGTTAACAAGTCAGCCAACAATGAAATAGCCACAAACAGTGAGCATATTGTAGGACAGACGTAACATTGACTATTACTAGAAACAATGTAGTGCGGTAGGGAAAACAAGTGGAATCCATCAAGTTTGGCATGAGAACAAGTACTCACCTGACTGGTGTTATGGACTAGCTCCAAGGTGTGCAATGACTCCATCTTGTTGCTGTATAATAAAGCTTCTTGGAGGAGTACCGGGGAAGAGGAGGACACATTAAGTACTTTCATTTTGCATTTGGTAATTGATGTGAGGACTTGTGCAGTAAACTGATCAGTGAGTGGAGAATTATACCGTCCAATGTACAATTTATACAAATCAGGTAGAGCAGCAACCACACTGGCTGTTCTGTCTGCACTTGGTAGAGTTCCCTGAAATGAGACAAAAACACACAGTCTTGTGGTAATGTTATGTACACATAAAGCTTACAATAGCCACTTGAAACCAGGTTACATTGAGTACAATAGTTACAAAAGGAGAATTGTACTGTGTAGGCTAAACCATCCAATGCCATACTGAAATATAAACTATCCCAGTATATATGTATAAATAGTGATTTTCAAATAACAGGCGATGTTGGTAACTTAAAGATGATAATCACATTTTAAAACAAACAGTAGGAAAACATACAAATATTCATTACCTCTGCAGATCCTTTACTGTCAGCAATAGAGAACCACAACAACAGGTTCCTCAACTTCAGGCACCTCTCAAGAACACTACTGACTGATGACAAGTCTAAAGGGATGCATGCACGAAAGGGAAATGTAATTGTACATCGAGTGATATTTCCAGTGGATTAGTGCAGCTACTGAAAATAACAATTATTTAGATTAGAATTTCAATGGTAACAGTCAAAACACAGGTTATACTAACATAATATATATCAGGCCATTATTACCAGTGAACACAAATAATTATGTATCTGTCAGTGAAATATTGTCAATAGATAAATTCCTCAATGATAATACTCATAACAAAGACCTGTATAAAATTAAAACTGCATGTAATTGTTCAATTTTGGTGTCATACATGTAGAATGCTTGAGAGTTTTTAGACAGGGTGATTTGAAATGGCATGGATATCTTTGGAACACTTGTCAAAATGGTCTAAAAGGTTGGAAAACCATGAAATTTCGAATATTCCATGCTAATCCTCTGTTTCCGAAAGATTAGCACTCGAATTAGCTGGTTTACATCGGTCGAATAAGCCATTTTTCTTCGTCTCGAAGAATCAAATCGCACTGCATTGCACAAGAATTATGACGTATCACTATCACCTTCGTCTCAAGTAATTATCACTTGCTGAAGAATGCAGAAGGGTTACAAACGTGTTGACAACGTACGGTTAAAAAACGCGTATGGGTACGCCCATAGTACGTTCTGTTTTTTACTGAAAGTACCGTATGTCTCAAATCCAAAGGACACTTCTGTCACACTTACCTGAACTAGCTATTGATCCTTGAAGATGCAAAGAGACCAAGTAGCAATGGTGAGAATAGTAATTGAAGAAGTGATGTAGCTGGACACCGGGTGAGAGGTTTACGGTGAGTTCTTCAATTTTCATTCCAGTTTGCGCCATGCACCAGCCAGTGCACAGTAGTAAGTAGTTGTCACAACGAGGTAGTGTTAGGCGGGAGGAGGCTGTTTTTGTCATGATTTTTCTTGTTAGCTCTTCATTCCTGCTTTCATACAGGATAACGGGCAGAGTGGACTGGTGCAACACTGCATTCTCTTTCAGTAAAATCGGGATGAGTTGTGAAGAGACGTTTTGATCTGCGAGATGTGTGATTCCTGCAAAAAACTGGTACAGCAACAGTCGCTGATCCTTGGTGACATCTTCAGCATCACTGAGCAAGCAGTCGATTGCATCTTTCTGTCGCTGTTTGTATGGATCCTCTGGCAATTGATCCAGGTGCTGCTGGAAATGTGGAGGATATGGCTTCTTAGATACCTCTGGAGCACATTCCTGAAGAACCTTGATCTGTTCCTCTTTGTCAAGAAGGTTCAGTTCAAATGCAGCAAGACAGGATTGAACCGATGAGTGGAGATAGTGATGGCTGCCTCTCTCCACGCCCATGGCATCCAATTGACTGCAGCTCAGCAGAAGGTTGTATCCACTAGTGGGGAGCTTGATCCCAAGATGTCGAAGGTCGTCATCGCTGAAGACAAACTGGTTTTTCCTCACTCCTTCCAGGGCTAGCTTTGCCATGTTGCGGAAATCTTCAAAGTGAGGACTGTTGAGGATGTCTTCAATGGAGGAAACACGATCCTTTACGTTCACCCTCTCCTTTAGGTAGCGGTTGCTTGCCAGGACTAGGAAATTCTTGTACACTTCAGTCATAGTGGAAGGGAGTGAGCCGACTGTTTGATACACAAAGCAGGCCATAGACAGCACCATTGGATACATGCAGAGGTTGGACAAATCGGGACGCTGGGAAAGGAGATCAATGAGGAGAGAGGACTTCTCATCATTATGGAAGTAGTTATTCACGAATTCTTCTTTCTGCTCAATGGAGAAGGGCGCAATCTCTATTCTTCGATTTACTTTTTGATACAAAGATTCAGCTGCAGCATGGCGTGAGGTTATGAGCACGGAGGATGCTGGGAGCTCATCACCCTTGATGATGCTGTCCAGGAAGGAGCAGTTTTGGGAGCGCTCATCCCATCCTTCCAAGAGGAGCAGAATTCCCCTTCCTTCGGAAAACTCCTCAAAAAGCTTTTGTATGTCAGATGGCTGGAGGTATCCCGGGCGAGGTATGAGGAGGTCACTGAAGCTGGTACATCCTGCTCTTGGCAACAGGCGGAGATAAACCATGATGACCAGTTCATATTCTTGGAGGATCCTCCCCGCTGCATATTCCTTACAGAGGTACCGCGCAGTGGTTGACTTCCCAGATCCGGGAGCTCCCTCCAGCAAGACCATCTTACGCTCTTGCTCACCAGGATTATAACTCAGAATATCTCGGGTGCCGATGGGAACATAGCGATTGGACTCCCTGGTCAGACTGCTGTAGGTATCATGGGAACCCAGTGCTATTGGACGGCTATCTTTGATGTGACAGTCGCAATCTTCCTTGGCCTCAAGGAGACGCAGTTGAATGTAAGTTAGCTGTTTGTTGTTCTGAATCAGCCAGGTGTCCTCCACCGTCTTCATCTGCTCATAGTGTGCTCCAAGGTACCTCTTGTATCTCATACACAGTTCTGATGTGTACTGTAAAAAGACAAATGGAACATAATTCATGGTTATGATACATGACAATCTTATTACAGTAGCAAGAAACGAATGGTAATAATTGAACTTTATGTACATTGATGTATTTCATGCTGTATGTAAGGCTTTTCTACAGTCATATTGCCAAGTTTACAGGTACTTGTTTGATTATGCAACTTTGGTTGGAGTTAATTTAAAAGGTATGTGCACACTTTCTTGTTTGATCTTGACCCAACCACACAACAACCAGTACATATACGGTATGTGAGAGAAAAAAGTTAACGCAATAAGCCTGTAGTATGGTCCGTACCTGTATCTGTATTTGAGCTGTACATTTCTCAAACTATGTCTGTATTTGCTCCCGTACGTGGAGCATACGTACGTACGTCTATTACGGACATATGAGCGATGCTGGAACTCTATTAATCTACTTTGAAATGTCGATGGAAGGAATGCATAAAATCCTTTTTTAGACAATACTCACGTATTAGGCGATATTCTTTCAATTAAAGGTGTTTTCGATCGGTTTGTCCTTTTGCTATTACAACGTACAGACGAAATGGTGTATTCAGATTACGTACGTCAAGCACAGAATTTGTACTATCGTTGTCTTGGTTGCTATGGAGATATATTTTCACAACACTAAAGCAATCCTCTTCAGGTCAGTACACGAGGGCGTGATCATCTGTTTTTTGCGATGCTTTCTGTACAAGCAACTGTAGACTCATTTTGTTAGAAAAGACAACTTATTGAAGTAGAAACGTTAGATATGTAGCTTTGGCAACTGTCGTACCTGTCGAAGTTCACACGTAATCCATGAACACTTTTCAGCAGGGTGGAATTCCAACGTACGTACGAATCTTGGAAAGGTTCAGTGGATATCACTAGCCACAGAAATTTCTTTGGGTAGTGATATCCACTGAACCTTTTCCATAATATGTCACTTAGCCAAACAACCCTCTTTCCAGCATCCGTACCTTCTCTTACTACGTCCATATTTACATCCATATGTTTTTGATTGCTACGCCCGTAATTACATCCGTACGTTTTAATTGCTATGCCCGTACTTACATACGTATTCTATCCATACGTTTAAACATAGAACGCACGTAGTACGTTAACTTTTTTCTGTCACATACCGTACATACAAAACTGGTATGCAGTATACACAATATAGGAATGTAGGATTACAGTGTGATGGAAACCCCAAGTCTACAATTGTAATAACATAGCCCAGGGTGAGTTTACACAACATGACCACTTATGCAAACAATGAAATCATAACATACACTAGTGCACAGTGGATCCCTTAGTACACCCTCCATGTTGGAATCGAGTATAAAGGACTACTGTATGTACTGGTTGGAACTATGGACAATGAGGTCAGATACTAACTCACTTTTTGTGCACTTCCCTGTGGTCTGTCAACAGGACCTGTTATGTCAGGAGTGATGGGGGGTTCTAATAATACAGGAAAAATGAGAGTGTTAATCCCAATAAATACGTATAAAGTGTGTGATTTCAATGGCATCATTTCGTAAATAATGATGTTCTTACAAAAATTCTCCAACGGAATCAATGTCAAGTTCACTAAAAGTGCTTAAAGACACCTGTAGAATACACTACTGGGTTTGGTGTTCAGTTGCCTCACTGAAAATACCAACAATCCGTACTATACACTGTAATTGAAATGTGTAATGTGAAATGCACTCGAATTACATGTGCCATTTTTGTAGTTATAGGAAATACACACACATTTTGATAGTGATTATAAGGTAGCTAACTCAATTTCTCTACGGAAGCACTCGCAGAAGGTACAAATAAAACATGTATCGAAATGAAACTTTGAGATGTTGAGTAGAATATAGGGTAAACAAGAGAACAGGTATGCCTGTACTCGTCAGTATCAGTAAAACACAGTCAATACTTCATACTAATTACCTCTCAATAGCTTCCTTATCTCCTTGGCTACTTCAATCAGCTTTGGCTTAGCATCCTTTCCTAACTCTTCCAGACACTCACAGAAATCTTCTAGCCCCTTTTCGGTATACCATGATTCAGCAAAGCGGTACCATTTTTGAAATGCTTCAGAATGTTTCCCGTTCCCATTTAGAGCTCTGATCTCATCAAAGTGTGCTCTGTCCAACAGCTGTGGCTCCCATCCAAACAGCTCTGCTGCCAATTCATTGTCAATGGGTAAGTTTTTCCTCAGATAGGTATAACGCTTGTACAATGTGGTCTTGACTGGATTGTCTGTGAGTGGAAGGAACTTTGGAAGTCAATAATCTATACACACAGTACAGTGTGTGTGCACGTGAGTACATGCTTAAGACATAGTCATAGTAGGTACTAGTTCCAGTGCCCAACCGAATATCAGACCGGCCAGAACTCTTAAAAGCTGCATTAAATAAGCTATTCTTATGGAAAATTGGCTACGAAGAACAGCAACTGGTATAAGTAATATAACTAACTTCATTTCTCTACCCAATCTCTAGTAGAAGGTTTGATTTGAACACGTATTGAAATAACTCTTCAAGGTATTGAGTATGCCCGCACCCGTCCATACACATATCCCTTCTACACACATTTCCAGGAAATGGGTATAGCTGTTGATGAGTCAGTTTTGTATAAATGACATGTATGTATGTACTGGACATGCAATATGCGAGTGCATGACACCATAAATATTGTTACAATTAGACTCTGCAACTCGTCACTTTGTGTATTATATGACAATAGGATGATAACTGCATTACCAGGGCTCAAATTTAAGGATTTTTCAAGTTGCCCACAGGGCAACTCAATGAAAAAATTAGGTTGCCCATGGGAAAATTAAGTTGTCCAAATAATTTGCATAATTATATGTATAGTAATCAACTCTTAAAAATACTCTCACAGACACTTATGTATCTACACCTATGTATCAAAGTTCACTATTGCAATTTAGACAACAACAAGTAGATTTGTATAATAATAATTGTGATGAACATAATCAGCCATATTATAACGTCATATTACAAATGGCTGTCAAACCCACGGACGAATCGAGAAGCCGATTTTCGAGGGATAATTCGACACTATATGCTCCATAGAAAAGTGATTGGGAATTTTTTACCACATTAGATTGATGAATTGACTACGAATAATCTACGCAAGTCTTTCCAAAAGCTTTGAACATTTCAATCAGAGTACCGAACACTACCAGATGATTTGTACCCCAAATTACCTGTGTATACAACAGCTACTGTAGCAGGTTGTCCATCGGGCAACCAAGTAGCCAATCTTTCGTTGTCCGAGGGAATTTTTAGACGTCTCTGACGACTGGACAACCGTTACATTTGAGCCCTGATTACAATTAGTAACACACACACACACACACACACACACACACACACACACACACACACACACACACACACACATACACACACACACTAATATAATAAGGTACACAGTAAGTAAACAGTGTTCAGAAATTGTTAAATTGTTCTAATTATAGCTCAATCCATAAATTGTATTGTATTGTACCTGTAGCTCAATCCAACTTCTGTGTACAACGAGGCCATTGACTCACCATCCTGCTGGGTAACCTGTAACTTCTTCTTTTTATCCTTTCCTTTACCACCACTCTGGGGGGTCCTCTTACGTCCAGATGACATTCTCAGTGACCAATAACTGTGGGAAGACAAGGTGCAGCAGATGTTGGACAACCTGTTTGGACAGGATAAACACAAACGTCATGAGCACTTCCATCGGGTGGTAACAAAACAAAGTGAACTTGAGTAATTCGGGACACCGGGGTGATATGGGAAGGTTTCCCTGAACAGTGATAATGTTGGGTTATGGTTGAGTGTCTACCATATGTCAATACCCTGTATATGGAGGTCTCGTTGGTAAAAACTCGAATCAACAGCGGTGTATTGCAATAGTTGCAAAAATCTGGTGTCCAAAATCACTCCGTATTACCCTATGTCTTGGCCCGAGACGCGCCTTCCAATAACACAATAATATAATCTTCTAGTTTGTAGGGAGACGAACCTCGTAAATTGTAGACTAATCCTCCAGATCAGATAGTTCCTTCAACTCGGAGATATCTATGCTCCGGCCACTCTTCAGGAATGTTGATTACGCAACATCTGGTCACGTGTATTACCTGTTGAGGAGAAGCCCTTTGCGATGCTTTGTGATCTCCCCCATCCTCCTGAAAGGACAGAGAAGGGAGGTTGCTTCGCTTTAGAGGATGGTAGACGGGCTGTACCTATAAAGTTGTCCTTTCAATACCACACGATATGACGAACTGTTGCGGATATTCACTTCCGACTGCTCAGTGCTGGTTGAACCTGACGCTGTCTACAGTGTATGAGGACTACAGTCAGTGTACAGAATGTCATACTGTCATGATAGCTAATCACATAATATGACTATGAATCCTTCAGTGTAGGTTGACTCTATCAGTCATGATGTCTCTCGGTCTCTTTGACAGAAGTCCACATAGTTTGGAGAAGATTTTGAAAGTCAATTTTCTTCTTTGAGGCGACTTCCCAACTCAGCCTACTGGTACATCTGTTGAGTTTGATGTCAGCTGTGGAGGTATGTGCCCTATCTGGAGTGAACAGTTTGCACATGTACAGGTGTGGGTGTGGGAGCACATACGTACCTACGAGGTTGGTATAGACATGATGGTTCGTACTGTGTTTGTACTCTGTATGTGTACTGTGTATGTGTAGTGTGTGTACCGTGAGTTCACTGTGTGTATGTACTGTGTATGTATTGTGCATGTAATGTGAATTTACCATGTGTACTGTGTGTGTACTGTGTGTGCTGTGTACATGGGGTGCATGTACACAACTGCATAATGATAGAGGCCAAAGTAGCTAGTGTATGGTAGACTGAGTTGATATGCAATAAGTGTGTACATGTCTACTACAATTTCATGAGACCGTAACCAGTATGACAATTTTTGAGAATATGGAACATTTTATATAGTTTTAATAATGTAATTTTTATCATATAGTATCAAATTATATCAGTTCGTGTTAATTAGCCAAAAATTATTTGGTAGATGTACATATGTGTGTACATGTGTGTAATTTCAAAGAACAATTATTGTTTTATTGTTATTGTCTCAAGCATGACATATTTATACGCATACAATTTTGGCACATGGCTGCATTACAGATAATCCTTACATAAAGTATGCACCTTAGCTACAACAAATTACAAATTCCTACCCCTAACTGATAAGAACCAAAAGGACAATTTTGTTTGCTGTTTGCAGGTGATGGGTCATGTCAGGTTCATGACTATTCAGCAAACGGAACAGATATTGATGTGATGGAACATTCGCTAGTTGCTTAATTGACTTCTGAATCTTATTTCAGATTCATGAATAGTATAATATTGCATTATTATCAGAAGTGGAAAGGTGTCAGCGGCAGAAGTGAGCAAGAGATCACAGAACACAACTCCTCAACATGATGTACAACTCTTTTCTTCCAGGTTATGGCTTATCCTTTTCTGTTTATTCCAAAAAAATGCATTTTAAAGTTCGTATTTACCGCTGAATTATAGGGCAAACTATTTCGATTGGTGTCCTCATTGACCCCGCCCCCGACGATCTCCACGTGGAACAGCTCTCACTGTCCTCATAATACGATGAAGAGAAGACGTTAACTCGCTTCAGATGTCATGTACGTGCTCACCTGTTCAGTGCTAACTTGAATAGCCACCAACGTGACGGTCACTACTGGCACTCCCTCCTCCTGTGTCTAAAGTAGATGTGTTATTCCCCCAAGGTAAGTATGAGTGTGGAGATAGTCACGACGCGATATCGATGTGGAATGATACCATCTCACTAATCGGTATGAACCTATTCTATCAATCTAGATCTTGCTTGTACACGTACTGTTCCACGCGATCTATAGGACGGAATACAGTTACTGTAGTAATAGTGTCACTTGTATGTAATCCTGGTTAAACCCCTTCCACAGTGGACGTGGTTTTCAGTGAGTTCCACATATGGAGTTGTTGCGCTCATTCCGTCGGAAGTGTTGCATTTTTGACCTTTGATGTTTCCTGGTACTAATTAGAGGGAATGTTCGTCTTATTACAAGTAAGAAAATCGTGAGACAACACGAACGTCAACTTACTTACGTAAAGCCGTGGAGTAACACTCATTATAAAACGGTAACTTACTTCGAGATGCGTTGCTTAATATCCATCAAATTAATACCTCAACGTGTCAGACACAAAAATACAAGAGAATCACAAACAGAAGCAACTTAGCAATCCAAAGAAGTAGAATCTGCGCAGCTCAACTTGCTCTCGCCAAGATCACACTTGGTTGTCGGGGTAGCCCCTTTTATTACGCATAAATCGCTGCGCGAACAAATCACGTGCCATTTATATGCATCATATTATGGAACGAAGGTGGGCGTGTTCCTATCCTAGTATGGGATTTACCCACTAACTCTAGTTGGTATTTTGCGGAACGGCGGAGGTCGTAAGCCATGTAAAATTGACATCATTCGATTGCTTATGAACCACAGGATGAACTGGTGAGCGAACATTTATTATACATGCTAAAATAAATAAGTTATTACACAAAATATACCAAATATACAGTTTTTCTGTCAAATCTTCCTCATTATTTGTCACCTAAAGGTGTGGAATGCACGTAAATGAGCAAAACAACTTCATATGATCACACATGAAAGGCTACTGCGTGTGGCAGTAATAACCGCGAACGAAGGAAACATTGAGACACTAATGTTGATTAACAGATTATAAGGACATCATTCTTATCGTTGGAGCACCTCACGCTGTGTATTTCAGTACTGTAGACTCAATATTAGGCCCTAGGTGACCCATTAGCACCACACACGCGCAGACTAGTGTCGATTTCTCTGTCAACGTTACATGTGATGAGAGTTGTCCCCGTGATAATTCCACAGCCATGCCATGTAGTGCAGAACATTGGGATGTCACTGTCATACCATGTAATGGGGAACAAGTCATGTGTAATCACTTTGTGTGGGATGAAAGCTATGTGCACTGTCAGGTGATCATGCCATCCTTGGTGTGTATATGAACTACAGACTGTGTGATAGGGCAGAGTCACCTTGATGGTCCAGATAGGAAGTGGTGTTCTTGTACTGGGTAAGCTGCTAAACTGTGAGGCTACATTTGATGCACCAAGAGGGAATGTATTATTTTTACCATGGGATGACTTGTTGTATTCTCATATTCCTTAATAATTCCATTCAGAGCACACCTTTTAATGGATTAAGCAGACTAGTTGACCCATATCCTTGGTAGTCTTGTGACACTTGTAGAGCAGATTATAACTTGGTGCGAAAAAATCTGACATTGTGCTGATTGTGTGTGTGTGTGTGTGTGGATAGATACCTATAGGACAGTACTTTCACATACCCATGCATTATTTTCATGCACATACATGTATATATGGATATGTGACCATACATAGGAAAAGTGGTCTTTTCGTGGGTTGACAAATTGTGACGTACCAAACAAATCAACAAAAAATCACCAAAATGACAGATTTTGTTTTTTCCATAAAGGTACTTACGCAGGTAGAACATGTGAGATCGGTTCCGTAAACAAAATGGCCGCCGGAAAATTGCTCTTATTTTTTCTGCCTCTTTCTTTCTCCAGGACCGGTTTTATGCACGAACGAATGGCTTCAACACTTCTAATACATTATAGCTATGTTTCAATCCCTTCGATGGGTTGTACTTTGCTCATTTGATGGAGATATTTGACATGCCGTCATACCTATGAAAAAGGCTTTTATCGAAGTGCGGAATTTTTGATGGAAGGCACGAGCTTAACTTTCTAGTTCGAAATATTCTCAATAGTGACACCTAACTTTTCACTGCGGTGCTTGTTGATTTCTTTTTCTATTCCTGAGATATGACGGTTTTTGTTGGTTTACGGCAAGAGGTAGAAAACATAAACCGTCACATGTTGACAACGGAAGCGAATATCAAGAAGCACCGTGGTGAAAAGTTGGCTTTACCCTTCTTCTACCCAATGTCAATGCATATGTAGCTCTGGGCTTCACTCAAAAATTCCGCATTCTCCGAGAAGTTCAGCTATGCTCAAAACCCAGAATGCTCCTTCAGATCACGTTACTGTCACGAGGTTCAGATTACGTAAGCATAAATATGTAATTCTTGCGACGTTGTCCCTCGTACATAATAAGCATAAGAAGAGGCAAATCTTTCTTAAAGAAAACATTTTAATAGTAGACGAACTATAAAGGGTAGAAAAACGTTCGCTTACTGCTACGAATTCGTACAACTGATTTTGTGCGTTTCAATGTCGCTGATCATCATGCGGGTTGCGTGTGACTCGCCCACACTACCTGCGGTTTAATTGTTTACATAACACCTTAATCACCAAATTCCAGTCGACGCCCTCGAATCTCACATGTTATACCTGCGTAATATCTCATCTTCTATGATTCTATAAATTTGAGCCCAATCCAACCGACCTTTGTCGAGCGATGAAGACTTTTATGCCACTTCACGATTCATGTAACACACCTTTTTTTCATATTCTCATTACAGTGCTGCATAATAAGAGTTGATGACGTCAAAAACACATGACTGAAATCTTTATATGGATACTATACTACTTTCCAGAAGTGATACTGAAAATGTGTGGTTAATAATCAAAATTCCAGGGACTAATTTGTGTGTAACATTGAAATGGAAAAAGCTATCGACGCGCTATTTGCACCATTTTATAGAGCATTGGAAGCTCTCTCCAGTGATACCAAAAATGTAAATTCGGTGAAACCCTCTAAAGACCTCTTTTTTATGTATGGTCACAGATGGTAATTGCACATGGCATATCTCATATATTTAGTGTGTATAGTACATAGCACACTGCCAGTCACTTCCACCTTCTGTACATTGCCACTGATGAGGACAACTATGTCGTTGTCCAATCATCTGCCAAGCAATTATTAATTTTTCTGTTAGGCAAAGATGATTATATCTATACCCTTAGCTTAGCCACAAAGGTTTTTTGCGTTCTCACTTGTGTTCATATGACAACAAAGTACATGTGCATGTGTATGTGTGGCTCTGCTGTATGGATGTTGTTCACAAACCAATCCTCTTTGCCTAACTTTTGCAAGTGAGTGTGTGATTTGTGTGGAGGTGAGGGTGTGGAATAGTAAATATCCATGTATGCATGCACATCAGATCCACATAATTCTTGTGCTACATATGAATCTAGATCTGTGTACATGTATTACCATTACACCTGCATAATATCCAATATACTTTCCCCCTTAACTCTCACAAGCAAAATAGTCATTATATTTGTGGGTGTTGGTGTTTAATAGTATGCTTCTTACTATGAGGGTTAAGAGATCAAAATATGTTGTGTTTTTGTATACATTACTGGTGTACACATGATGAGATTTTTTATTTGATCACATCATTATTATTAATATTAACTGGAATCATTAGAATTCAAATTTGATGTATAAAATTCAATGGGTCAAAAGTGGGGAATGGTAGTCAAAATCTGATCCCTGGCCTGATATGTGTAGGGAATTGTACAGTCTAGTACTACCAGCTACATGCACGATTAAGCTGCATGGTTAATATGCAATTAGACCACCATTAATATTTTGGAATATCATAATTTATAATAATACTCATTTGGTGGGAGTATTCACCCAAGACAGATGTACTAAAATATTGTTGGGTGTGGTCCCTGGATGTGCCTGTGGGTGTGGCTGTTGAGTGTAGTCCCTGGACGTAGCTGTGGGGTATTATATTTTGGTAAGGCTCATATTATGCATGATTGCAGTGAAAACCTATGTACTGTATGGAATCACCTGATCTGTATACATGTGTGTATACTGTCCACAGAGCTCTACAGCTTACATCATTAAATATATTCCATTTCAAAATGTTGTTATACAGTACATATGTAGTACCGGTTTAGGGTAAGAAGTAGACATGGAAAACATAAAGTAGGGGGGTCTGGGGAAATTTTGGATTTTTAGGCCTTGAGGTAGTCCTTGATGCCAATGTACTTGATAATAAAGTATTATAATGGGAAAAGGAATCCATATTATATATATATATGGATTCCTATGCATAACCGCAACAGTGATTTATTAATTTTATTGCGTTATATAGCGCGAAAAAGATGGCCGATTTCAAAACGCCGGGATTAAGGATTGGGCTAGAATTCGAGCGCAACGACATCTATGACGGTAATAACTTCAGAGAAGGTTCTCCTGATCCTCAAAGAGACGTCCAAGTGATTCCAGTGCGATTCGATATTCTTTTCCCCCTTAGTAACAAGGGAAAAGTTTTTTTTAAGAATTATTTATTTTTTGATACTGCCCTGAAAAGTGGTCAGGTTAAAACTGTACCAACCGGACCGGTGGCTACAGCCCTGCATGAGGTTCTTCAATAACAAGTGTCCAATCCAGTCATTGTCCAGCTGCAGTGCACAGACCTGTAACTTTTGATTAATGATTGATTGTCACAAGTCAATCGATCACATCTGGTAGGTAATGCAGCTAAGTATTCACATCCATTTGGACCTGTGAATGGAACATCTAAGCATGCTAACAAAGCTAGTGACCTCTCTCTTCTGAAAACCTGACTAGCATGTATCCAGTAATATGTCTACAGTGGTGTAGCAATCAACAGCGGAACTATTATGTAATATCTTGATACAGACTATTTATATCAATGTACAAACCTATAATAGTAGAGTCTTGTGATACAGAGCTCACTGTATTTTGGCAACACTATTATGTTGACGTTCAGTAGGTGTTTATCCACACGTCCTACAAATAACTGGTAGCATCCAGGGCATGGTTGCTGTGTCCATTCTTCAACATGATTGTTGGGTGTGGTCTCTGCTTGTGGTCCTGGGCATGCTCATCATACCATCTGTACCTCCAAAGACCTGTGTATATGTCTACCTGTGTCTGAGTTTAGACTCTATTTGTAATAACATTCATCACTACTGCTGAGTGTGCTGCATTGTAATTGTTGTACTCTACTGACATTGTAGACAGTGAGGTCTGTCCATGGAGACCACACATGAGATTGGTAGTAGTCTGTGTAGGGTGGTGGTGTTTGTACCAACACACACATGCACGCACGCACGCACGCACACACCCATCACACACACACACACACACACACACACACACACACACACACACACACACAAACACACATCCACACACACACTCACAATTCAAATCAACTTATGTCTGTATCTGTATATGGACGCATGGTCAATTTGTCATTTGTACGTGGCTATCTATCAATAAGTAACTTTGACCTTTGTCATCTGTACATAGCTTCTGTCTTTGAATACACACTTAGGACTTAAATCTCAGCTCTGGAATTGTAAACATACGTGAGATATCAATGACAAGGGACAAAAGAGGAGGATTTACATGGCTGAAATGAGGCCCAAGGGGATGTGATGTTAAAACTTGGTTCACAAGTTGATCACTGAGTCCAGTGAATTATTATGATATTATTCGTTGAAACCTCTTGTGTACCACAGAGTGTACCACTATATGCACACTACTCTGTAATTGTCATGGAGTACACCTGGATGGTTAGTGGAAGGTAGGATACTGCAGAGTAGTTAGCTAATTCCTTTTGTATGCTTTTCCCTTAATATGACTGTTGGGTGTGGTCCCTGGAGAAGCTTGCTGGGTGTATATCTGTGTGATTGTTGGGTGTGATGTTGAACATAGTTACTGGTTGTGGTGCTGGGTGCTGTTGCTCAGTTGCTTTTTGAGACTTTCAAGCATAATACATAATGTACATGAAACATCAACAATGCAGATTGCTATTATCTGTGTACAGTTGCAGATGGTGTACCCCTAACTGATTTCACTATCTACTAACTGGTTAACCTTGTAGTTTACAATAATTTAATAAGTATAAAGGTGGTGATTGTCACATCCTTTGAGTGTACTCATGATAACAATAACAATCCATGTTAAGTATGCTGTACTTTTGCACACAAATGACATTGTTTTATCACATGTACACACAGTAGCTACATACTAGATGCAGATTGAACTTTTGAAAATTTTTGGATGGTCACAGTAGCATTTTGATGATTATAGTCGCTGTCGCAATAACGTACTCGGATGAAGAAACAGAGGTGTGAGTGTCATTACGGCAGAAAAGTGTCTGTCTACGAACAAGAGCCAGTGCTGAATTTTTATAGCTGAGATTTTGGCACGCTTTGTTAGAGAATAACTCCATCGCTTTCATTCCAAATCTTTCATTCGTTTTCTTGAAATGCTCATTACATTACTAGGTAATAGCTCGATGATTGAGCTATAGTCAACGATGGTTTCAGATCGAATTAAAGAAGCTTCATCGGCCAAGATATACGGGATTTTCTGCTCACTATTCATTTAAGAATAACTCCCTCACTTTTATCTGATCTGATTGCAAGTTATTGGTTTTGGCACTTATTGTAAGACTTGCTGTAAGTCTTACAATAAATGCCAAAACCAATAACTTGCAGTTTTACTGTTATGTTAACAACTAAATCACCTAATTCAGGGGCGGGGCACAAGCAGTCACATCATATTCATGCTTCTACAAGAACCATCATAACAGAATTCGCAAAATTCGCCATTAAAGAAGTAATATTTTCTTCTAAATCGCGTAAATGGGTAGATATAGGATAGCGAATCACCTTAAAGATGAGCGTTGGACACTGGATTACTGGTTCAATGGTGGAACATTAAAGACAATGGGACATAGAATCCAGTTAACGTGAAGTACGGAAGTACGTACGTAGGAACAGATTTACAGAACTGCAATGAATTCGAACAAGCGCTATCGAAATCGAGCTATGTTCGCTATTGTATTGGCAGATAATCATCGAATCCTAACAAAACACGGAAACTCTTCGTGGATGAGGATAACAACAGCCGAAGGAAGAACAAATCCCTTATAATTCTGACCCGCATCAGCCCCACAGCCACATATCCACTCACCACATTCAGTGACCCACACTCCATACTTGATACAAGCGCTTGTTCGTAGCAATTGCGTTTCTATCGAAAAGTCCATTTGCTGAGAGTGTGTGAGTTTCTGCTTCCTCTCGAATCCACGCATACAATTTGCGATACTTTCAAGCCTTCTTGATACAACCGTACAATTTTTGCCGCTAATAGATGTTCTTTTATTCTTTTACGCTTCTAACAATTTTCGTTCAGAATTTCCACACTTCAAGCGATAAAATTGCGAATCAGCTATTCGTCGAACGGTGCGCCCGCCATTGTGTAAATTAGTGATAATTGTGTTATTCTTTGATATGGATTAGTGCTAATCAATGCGAGTACCCGCAAGTAGTCCGCGAGTACAAGCGGACTACATGCGCTTGGTCCACATGTAACATAGTAATGTACTTTTAATCAGTACTGTAAATCGAGTAAGTGGGTAGATATAGGATAGCGAATCACCTTAAAGATGAGCGTTGGGTACTTATCATAAGACTAACTGTACCAGGATAACGTCGGGTAACAATGACGTATTGCTTAACTCATGACTTGCGCGTGACATGCGCATGACATGGACATATCACGGTAGATTTCCTAGTGTAGTAGATTCTTCTGGCATTTCAGTGGGTTTTTGAAAGATAAGAAGGTATCATCACCAAGAAAATGTTCTTACAAGGTAAATCTAAATTTTCACTGATGGAACAGTTTATATCTATTACCATTGTTGAGACGTCATAATTGAAATCCATTTCTTCTTCCTATAAGACAAATGCAGTGACATCTCAACAACGGTGATAGATATTAGATAAAATTTAGATATTAACTTTGTCTATCTTTTCATACTAAGCAATATGCCAATAGCTTTCATTAAACCCACCGGAATCGGAACATTAGCCCATTTCATATGGTTCATTGGAGCCGCAATTTCACCACTAATGAAGTAAAATATCGATATTCAAAATCCGAATTGCATAGAAGCGTGTATAAAGGGTTCGGGTAAATTTGTTGAGCTTAAAACATCATCTGTAGAGACAAAACAGCATATCGAAATCATCCAAATATTTGGCAGCCATTTTGTCAACGGCAACGATGTTGACATGTCATACCTGCACTAGGAGGGCTTATGCATGATACAATCTCAATGTTAACATTGCATGGAACCATTTAGATATTTCATTCCACCATTTTTGATATGTTGATCGTGGTGTATTATTGTGGGGAACATACCCTGTGTATGAACGTTATCATGAGTCCTGGCTAGATCAGTATTTCATACATACGTGTAGCATATCTGCCTATCTGGAGAACTATCTGGTACAAGCTTGTGTGCATATAAATAATATGTACATTGTGTAGCTGTTTGTACAGTACAACATAGTTTGCCCATCACACCATCTGTACACTGTCACCTTAGATCTATGTATATGTCCACTTATAGCAACAACAATAATATTATCCTACTGGATGATATCAATGAGATTCTTGTTTTCAAACACTTCAATAATTGTAGGCATTTTAAAGCTTAAACCAATAACCAATTAGTCCTTTTTTACTTCTGTTTCAGGTCAATGACTGGAAACTGATTATCATTGGTAATGCACACACAGGATGCAGATACAGATTTGATCCACAGCCATGATGTCCCAACATCCTTTTAGTGGCCTGTAGCCCTCCGAATAAATATAATGCATTCCTGAATGTAGAATAGCATCCCATAAGTGGAACAAATTAAGCCTCTCTGTTCATCAAGAGCCAAGGGCTTTCTCCCAGCCCATACTTCATCAGTTTCTCACCCTGTCTGCCGCTTCACTGCCCTCTGAATTCTCCTCATTTATGCTTACGTCATCAGCGGCTGCTCAAATGACGTCAATATCGATTGGTCTAAACTACTCCTTGTAACGTGCATGTATTTATATGTGTAGCACTGTGTGTGCCATATTCTTGGATCCATTGCTGAGAACCAATTAGTGTACCATTCAACATATCTAATGCTCATCCACCAGTGGGTGCTCAAGTCATGAATGTGTGACAACACCTCTCTCCTGTATCCCACCCACCCCACCACTCTGCCTACCAGCCTGCTTGTACTACATGCATGTTCTCGGTAGTCCTCAGTGTAGCAAGTGTGTCAGTTGCTGTATGCCACAAGAGAGTGTGTCAAGTGGTGTATGTTAAGTGAAGCATGTACTATGAAATTGTAATTATGTTGAGTTTCTATCAATGCTTACGCATGTGGAACATGTCCATTTACACTTGTATGGCTTCCACCAGAGTGAAAATTTTACCGACTTATTTCCTTGCGTATCTCCATAATAGTTCCTCTAAGTGGGGCGATGGTACATTCATACGATAGAGTACTTTCTAAGCTTCATTTTGATATAAAGATTTTCTCTATAACTTTTAATAACACGAAGATCAGTCAATCGATGTATGCCATATAAAATATTATAAATTTATCGATCGGGTCTCTGAAAACCGGTTGACGATAATAATTCAGGCATCTATCAATAGACTAAGTGATTTTTAAAAACTTGTGTTTGCTAGATTTCTATAGCACAAGTAGATTTTGAGAAAATCGGATTTAAGTGTGATTATGAAGAGACGTGCCGAATAAACACGTCAATATCTTTTCAGAAAAAGCACACATAAATTTCTAGCAAACAGAAAAGATGGAAATTTATGTATGCCTACCTATAAAGTCGACGCCGATGTCCTTGCTCGTCTTTGACGGACCCAGTTCATCATTAAAACAACATCTCCGAAGATCTCAAGCGAGAGCCGTAAGTCACACGAATGTCATGTGACTAAGTGGGTTACGTCATCATCTCGCCAAAATCAAGTGTTATCGGAATAATATCTTTGTTCGTTTTGATGCCTTTTCGGCCTAATCGAATGTTCTTTTCAAGTCGAAATATCTCGAAAGATTGCATTGATAGGATTCTTTGATCGTTGCGGAACCAAAGATAAGTTGGAATTAGAATGGAACACAAAGACAATCGAGGTACGCAACGACGTTTGTTGGAATTTGATCTTATGTCAATTTTATTTCATCGTTTTATCACTATTGTGCACTTCTGATACATAAAATGACTAAAATTACTCCGTTACCGATCATAAATTTATTTCGATAGCGCCGTTGCTTCCCTTAAAAGGTTCCAATCGGTATACGCAGTGGAGTAAAAATTTCGATCCTTCGATTTGAACCTCCAGTAGAGGGTTTTAATCAAAGGAGATAAGAATTAAAGTGATATGATAATGTCTAAAGTATATTACTCTTGCTACGTGCTCCGATCTTCGATTAGGTACGATCGATTTTCTTGCGTAATCACTCGATCAAATCACATGCACGTCATGTGACAAAGGGATCTTAGGCTGCTCTAAGGCGTTAATACCATCCTATTAACGCTTAGCGCTGAAAGTGGACATGTTCCACATGCGTACTACATGCATGCACAATATACAGACATGCACAACCCCACACGTGTGCACGCACTTGGACACATGCAAACACACTTAGACACAACACGCCTGCACGCAAGGGCAGACACACACACACACACAAACAAACAAACAAACACATATTGACTGTATAGTTCTCTTTTCGTGCATATAATTATAGTCTGCAGGTAGAGTCCAAGGCCATGTATCACGAAGACACATCTGCAGAAGTTGGCAATAATCTGTTACAAGTACAATCTGATTATTATTCAATTACAGGCTGACCTATTCATCATATTTAGCTCATATTTGAGCTACTTGATTCACTAATTAATTTTTAATGTCTGATACTATAACATTGGATATGTAGTATTATTGTTTGATACTAATACAAATTTAATGAAACATTCTAATTATTATTGTGTAATTAGTTATGACTATAGCATGAGAACTTTGTAATATGCATGTATTATATATAATATATGATTCGTAGGTACATGTGTAATATAATTATAAATAATATCTTATAAATATATGACACAACTAAGAGGCTTTATAGGCTTCTCGCCATGTTATCTTGAATTTAGATTTGTCGATTTGGAAAATAAAGTTTGGTTTTCTTCACCTCAAACATGTCTCATCCGTTACACCATATTGTTGAGCACATCTTGAGAAACCAGAAGTAGCTTTTGGAGTTGCTTTGAAAGGTAGATTAGGGTTATTTATTATTTATTATTTATGGTAGATTAGGGTTATTTTGGAAATTTCAACTTCAAAGGAAATCACTCCAGCTGTGTCTGAGAAATGAGCCCTTCGCCTCGATTATACTCTGCACTTGCTGTTTGCGATCATTTTGATATATAGCTAGTGTTTCTGGTAAGCAGCTGATAGGGTTGAAATCAGTCTTCTGTTTTTGTGAACACCATAATGACCGTATGCTTTGCTGACCAACGTGTGTGTACCACAGTCTGGAAAACTAGCATGTTCTACTTTTACTGTCATCTTCATTGGTCAGCTCTTCATTTTCTATGCATACCAGGTTCTATTTCTTTGGGTGAATCTCGGTGATTTTCCATCAAAGAACGCTTCGCTAATGACAAGTGGGCCCTGGCCCTGTAAACTCTAAACAGAATATATAACTGTTGTGCATAATACAACTGCTGGATAAACTGTGAACCGAGGCACCAACAACTTTTGGTATTTCATTTGTACAGTGTGAATTTGTACGTATATGTGTAATGCAGTACTGACTAATTCATGTACATTGTCAGCTGTAAACCTATAAATCACGTGGATCTCTGTAATAAGGACAGCATCTAGTGTCCCAGTTGTATAGCTGCAGTATAGAAGTAACAATATGTAACCAAAGCCCCAGATGTCTGTGATAGAAAGTATGTACATCATGTGCACTCAATATTTATTGTGAGCATTTTAAAGCTGGAACCAATAATCAAGTGAACTATAATTGCATGGGTTTGATGCCAAAGAGCAATTATTGACTATCATTGGTAAGGTGAATAAATTATTTAACAAAGTCCTAGGTGTCCCTGTTAGAGATTTTATACCCTTGGAGTGAGCAGCTTATTTCATGATATACAATGAATTGTATTATTAGTTACAGTACTTTAACAATAATATTATCCAACTGGATGATATCCATAAAATTATTATGTTTACAAGCACCTTCAATAATTGTAAGCATTTCAAAGCTTGAACCAATAACCAATTAGTCCTTTTTTACTTCTGTTTCAGGTCAATGACCGGAAACTGATTATCATTGGTAATGCACACATAGGATGCAGAAACAGTTTTGATCCACAGCCATGATGTCTCCGCATCCTTTTGTCCCGGATGTAGAGTCCCATAGCTGGAACAAACCTCTCTGTTCATCACTTCAGCTGAAAGAGCTGAGTGCTTTTTCCCCATAATTCCTCAATTTCTCACCCTGTCTGCTGCTTCACTGCCCTCTCAATTCTCCTCATTTATGCTTACCTCATCAACATCTTCTCAAATGACATCAATATAGATTGGTCTAAACTACTCCTTGTAATGTGCATGTATTTACATGTGTAGCGCTGTATGTGCCATATCCTTAGAACCACTGCCGAGAACCAGTTAGTGTACCATTCAACATATCTTGTGCTCATCCTCTATGCAGTGGGTGTGGCAGTGGCAGCTGGTCCTACCCACCCTTCCTGCCAGTGGGTGTTCAAGTCATGAATGTGTGACAACACCTCTCTCCTGTATCCCACCCGCCCCACCACTCTGCCTACCAGCCTGCTTGTACTACATGCATGTTCTCGGTAGTCCTCAGTGTAGCAAGTGTGTCAGTTGCTGTTGCCACAAGAGAGTGTGTCATGTGGTGTATTTTAAGTGAAGCATGTTCCGAGAATTGTAATATTGATTTTCTATCAAAGCTTACTACATGCTTGCACAAAATACAGACATGCACATACACATAAATGTACGCATATGCACTTGGACACAAGCTCACACATGCATGCACATCACACAACCATACACACGGAAACACACTTGACACAACACACACACATGCACATGCACACGTATTGACTGTATGGTTTTCTTCTCATTCATATTATAGTCTGCAAGTAGTGTCAAAAGCCATGCATGCATCACGAAGACACAGCTGCAGAAGTGACGATAATCTGTTGCAACATAGATTACTACTCAATTACAGGCTGTTCTATTCGTCATTCTAAGCTAATATTTGAACTAGTACATTCACTTTAGCAAGTAGCCTGATGTTATAATATTACATACTCAGTAGTAGTATTATATAATACTAATACTAATGTAACGAACAATTGTGTAATTAAATTTTCCATATCATGAGAATTATTGTTGGTACATATGTGCATAATTATCATAATATTAATATGTATATTATAATGATTTGTAGGTATAAATTATTGATATGGCAATGTAATAAGTATCATTATAAAAATTATAAAATTAAGATCCAAGCACTGTGCAAGAAGATTGGAGTCCGAGTCATTAGCTGTAACGTGCATTCTTATCTATTTATTACTGACGAAGGTCTTCGGGACCGAAATGTCCAAAACTAATAAACAATTCCATGCTATGCTAAGCTCAATAAATCTTTAGAAGAAGAAATATATACAACTACATAGCAATGAACCTCTACGATATAAACAAAATATTATAACATTAAATATACAATACTCAGCATGTAATAAACACACATCCAAGACATACAACACTAACAATACTTATGAGAATAATTAGAAAGCAGATGAATAAATATCAAATAAAATCGCGGCAAGGCCAGATCCCTCTCAATGTTGCTAAAGGCACTTCTTCCAGTCAAAACAGGCAGTAATTATTTTTATGGCTAATCATGTCTTCGATGGTTTGTAGCATGTCAGAAATATCTGGCATTATATGGAGAAGATTTGATAAGTCCATCTTTCTGTAAACCTATACGGGCAAGATTCTTAATCTTGGCAACAGTAGATTCCACTTTGTTTGATACCAAATACTGGATGAAGGATTTCTATCCTACTGCAGCCCCTAGGAGCTTGCCTCTTTGTGTGGTTACTTGGGTTTCTTGGACTCTTCGAGGTTATCTGGTTTAACTATCATGCAATCGAGTCTTGCTGGAATTTGGGTGATATCCAAATGCTGGGTCCAGTGTCCCTGTCTTCATCATCTGCATACCATATCTGATGAGCTTCTATGCTCACATGTTGAATAAATGGTAGGATACCTATTGCATTTGGGCATTTTTCAAGGCTAACTCTTGGTTGAGGGGGTTAAAGTGCATTGTTGGCATCAATCATGAGTAGGGGTACTATACTGTCATCGCCAAAATCTGCCCGACACCTATATAACTGTAGACATGTATGCATTGGTGGTTTATAGTATACTTACCATGAGGGTTCGGAGATTAAAATATGATGGGTTTTTGTATACATGGCTGATGCAAACATAAGATTTGTATTTAATCACATCATTATCGTTAATAATATTAACTGGAATCATTACAAATCAAATTTGATACATAAAAAGTAATGTTCAATGCCCAAATTGGGAAGGTAGTCAAAATATGATCTCTGCCCTGATGTATGTAGGGGAATTGCACAGTCTAGTACTACCAGAAATAGTGCATATGTCTCACTAGAATGTTGAACTCAGCCCATGGGGGTGGAGTGGGGCGGGGGCTCACATCAATATGCACATGACACCTATTACAACCACATTATTAGCTGGTAGTGCAGACTGCCCAGAATGCATCTCTTTACAGCTGTGCTACATACATGATTAAGCTAGTTAATATGCAATAAGGCCACCATTAATATTAGAATATTATAATCAGTTTCAATAATACTCATTTGTGGATGTACAGATGTAATAAAATATTTGTGGATGTGGTGCCTGGATGTTGAAGTTCAGTAAATGTTTATCCACACATCCTAAAAATTACAGGTAGCATCCAGGGCATGACTGCTGTGTCCATTCTTCAACATGATTGTTGGGTGTGGTCTCTGCTTGTCGTCCTGGGCATGCTAATCACACCATCTGTACCTCCAAAACCTGTGGATATGTCTACCTGTGTCTGAGTTTAGACTCAATTTGTAATAACATTCGTCTCTACTGTTGAGCGTGCTGCATGTTAATGTTGACATGTACTCTACTGATATCATAGACAGTGAGGCCTGTCTATGGAGACCACACAAACACACACATGCACACACACATACTCTGTAGTTCTCTTCTAATTCACATTCTGTTATAGTCATAAGTCATGAAGACACATGACTTGCAACAAACCTATTTCAAAACACATAAGATAAAATGTGTGTATATATTAACATATGAGTTATAATTGAAATTAAATAGGTGCTATATTAATTACATAATAAAAAAATTATTCATTATTTATTACTATTATTATCATAATAATAAGCAAGGTGCATGTATCAATCACGTCTCTGCAGCCTAATCAAAAAATTGAATAAGATTATTGACCTTATATTATTATTATTATTATTATACACACACACAACACACACACACATACACACACAACACACACACACACACACACACACACACACACACACGCATTGCAAAACATGGAATCCCCTTATCCAGCGGCGGAAACATAGAAATTTATGCTCTCAGAGATTGTGTAGATATCTGGATTGGGAAGATGCCATCTCCTGATAATTCTCCATATGTTTCTACTTTTCTTATTTTCACTGTTGTCTTCCCACCCGATTACCCTAAAAATCCTCCACAATTCCACTTCGAGACACCTGTTCTTCATCCTAATGTGTCCAGTGATTGCCGTGTGTGCCATTATCTTCTTCAAAAACAGCTGTATTCACAAGAGCTTTCCATGACTGAAATTATCAGGCAAGTTTTTGTTTTGCTAGCACTCCCAATATTGAAGGATGGAGCAGACACTGTTAGGGCTGATGCTTATGAAAGAAATTCCAAAGCATTTGAAGATGAAGCACGAAAGCGGTCTGAATCCATTTCTCACAATGATTTGTATAATGAACCTGAATCTGACTCTGATTGTGATATACCAGAAGAGGATGGAGCATGGTTTTTGCAGAATCTATATTGCTGTTTGCTTATGACTTATTATAATGATATTATATTAAAGTATGGTATAGATTTAATTGACATTAGTTATAACATTCTGTTTTATGTATATTAATTTCATGCTAGATGTGTAGTAGTAATACATATCATATCGAAATGATTACAATGATAATTTTAATACAATAAAAGTTATTTTAATAACAATATAATCCAAATATTATAATTTTGATGTGTAGATGATAAAATACACTATTATAATAGAATATAATAAGGAATGCATGATGTTGAAACATCTTAGCATAATATGGCATCATCTAATTTAATGCTTAAGTTTAGAATTTTTAAACTACCTATGATGGGTAACAATCAAATCCATAATGGTTTCTGAGAGGTTCATGTCATTTATATTATTCAATTTTCATTGCATGGTTTCTTATAATAATTCACTATTCAATCAGTAAGACAAGGTATGAGGCTCTAGATTATGGAACAAGATGCAAAGCGATCATGATCAGAAATACAGTGTCCCTTGCAGTATCCTACAATTATTATAAATTATTATGATTTATAATTATAACTATTACTCAGTAAGAGGAGGTATGAGGTTCTAGATTACGGAATAAGATCCAGGGTACATATATAACGCGTGTGTGTGTGCATGCATGATCAAATTAATGTAGAACTTCGAATTCAGTGAACTTCAAGGTTCATCTTAACCTAAAGACATAATATTATTATTATATACCCAAGAAATTCATGATTAAGTGATATGCAGCCACACTATATAGTTAGGCCTAGGTTTGTTATGTTTGTTATGGTTTTATCCATACAATATATAGAAATATTGTTATTCATAATTTTTAATATTAATATCTTATCATTATGTCAGAGCAATAAATACTATATATTATACAATATAATATATTATATATCATGTGTATAATAATAATAGTGAATATAATATAATACTCACATCATAATAATATTATTCATAATCATTTCTATTCTTAACATGAGACCTATTAGCTAGGTGAGTATATTAGAATGATGGTTGGCCTAACATTACAGTCATATTAATGTAAAAAATAATACCACATGCAAGGATCAATATCTATTGTTGGACAATAGTTATGTAATAGTTATCATCCAAAAATCAGATTCTATAATGCTTGGTACTTCATAATTCAGGACCTTGCACTTCCGGAGACATTTCTCGTCATGATTCCAATAATGCATTGCCACATTGTCATCCAAACGCTTATCTCCATCAAATGTCAGAAAACTGGAAATATCTACCTTTTGTTTACTGCGATAAAAAAATTAAAAAAAATTGAGTGAAACACATCTTAATAATGAAGTCTCATAATACTTCCTACCTATGGTTGAATGTGAGGCTCTTGAAACTTGGTTGGACATACTTGTCAAACCAATCTTTGTTCTTCATGGCAAGGGACATAGTTTTGATGCCTTTTTTGGTTGCTAGTTTCAACAAACCAGGTAGATGCTTCTTAGCATCATCAGACTGTACATAGCCTCTCAACTCTGATCCAAAACAGCTGATCAAACAGTAAGCATCAGGGTACTGTGTACTGTTCACAGAGTACTGTGAATGAAATAAAATTCAAAGTAATACGTCCATTGACACAAAGCTGTAAGTCACACTCTAAATCAAAATCTAGAAATGAAGTCATAATTGTTGTCTACAAACAGGATATTACTTTACTGTACTGGAATTCGAGCATTTTACTATGCTTCTCTCCCGCTTCACAATTTAACAATAAATAAACTCACATCTGAGTAGGTGCGACAAATTAGTCAACTTCACCCAGTTAAAGGGTTACTACTAACTTGATACTCTCAGGTACCCGCAGACACAAACAATTCAGCATAGTCAGTAACATTTCAGGTTAATGTGTGGGCGTGAGTTTGAGTTGACTGTAAAGTGTTGACATTTTCAAAATACATGATTCTTGAACTCAGTGAAACCACATGGGTCAGCATTTTGTTGGTATATCCTGAAATGAGCCAGTTAAGTCATACATGTACTAGATTCATTATTCAAGAATTTGTGTGAAAAAAGGTGTTGAAGCCTAACAATGATATATCAATTCCCTAGAATAACAAGTGAAATGGACAATATTGACAGTGAATTTTACAGATGAAAATGAAACTCAACTCTTCAACTGAATACTTTTAATTTAGGGTACAGTGCAAAAAGGAAATGGTAACTAATAACCGTCAAAAGTTCCCATTTTTTCTTTCTATTGCTTATGGTTTGTTGCTAACTGAGACACAAGTTATCTGGAAAGATTTCTGGTCCAGACAACAGTTATTAGAGCCAGAAAGGCCCTTCCACAGCAGCCAGTACTGGCAGATGTTATAAAATAACGGTTCACATTTTTCTGTAAAAGTATGCAATTAGCAGATATCCATTAGCGCTCATTGTTTAAATGCTACCAATTATCAATTACTTGAAAAATGCTGAAGGAATTTATTCTCACCTATTTGTGCTCTACTGTATTCCATATTTTGTTACTTTTGTATTAACCCAAAATAAACAATGTTTGCGGTTAGGTTGAATCGTGTGGTCGTGCCCTCTTACCAGAGTGGTGAATTGTGTTAAAAAAACCAAAAAAATAAAAATGCAACATAGGTTAACAACAGAATCTATTCATGGGTAGGAATTTTGAGGAGAAAGCAATACATACGCATACCTAGCACTGGGGGGTATCAAAAAATATCAGTTTCGGTATATTGCCAACATTATACGATGGTATTACGGTATACCGAGTTTTAAGGTTATAGTTGGGCATTGAAATAACTGAATCCTTGATTTAATAATAATGAAATAAATAAACATAAATAAATGAATAAATATTCAACTACTTTGTCGTCCTCGTTAACTCGGAGCGCAAAGTACTCCCAAATATCAGGTTTAGTATTCATCTTATCGACAAGATGAAGTTCATTGCTCGGATCACCCGTATTGCTCGTTCGCTGATCAAAATTTAAACTTGCAGCCGACGACGTCGCCATTTTGACAACATTCTCTCATTCTGTGTAACAACGTATTACTCCGCACACGCACACTATTCGTGCTCGTAATCATGGCTGTCGCAGCAATAGTTTCAAAGGATTTAAAACACATCATTTCAGGGCGAAATTTGATATCTCAGGAATATATTACTTAAAATACCGGTCAAACCTTAGAGAATACCGTGATATCACGATATCTCGGCATAAAAAAAAGTCAGCCGGTATCAAAACCGTGCACAAATAATGCCGCAATATTACTATATATTCGGTATACCGCCCAGCGCTACGCATACCTTGCAGTAAATGTAAGCTCAGAATAATACTCACCTTAGCACACAAACTGATCAAACAATCTCCTAAAGAATCTATCCACTCAAGATGAGAAACATTTCCTACCCGGTAGTGGAAAGCAGTAGAGGACGCTGGATATAGCACACAGGCATTGACCATATTGTCAGCTTCCTCTGAATCTGTATCATGATAACAAACAGTGAACATGAAATACAAACAACTGTTAAATAATTGGATGTGATAAACTGGCATGTGCATACAAGGAGAAAAGCAGGTGTGCCGTATTTTACGGCAATAAGTTGCACCTGAGGATAATTTATATCCCTAAGTTTAAACAGTAACTTCTGATATTGATTATAATGTTACTATAGTGAAAAGCAATTCTTGGTATTGGTATCAGTATCAGTATCAGTATGGTATTTGATATCATGAAGTTGAGAGCATTTTCAAGTCTGAACTGTGTGGCTTAGGACCAGGATGATGATCCTCTGATCACGAACAGCATTCTGACAGACTCAAAACGTATATACTGGTGCCCTAGCTCCTTTCCCTTTAGTAAACACTATTATCCAAAGCTGCAATTTGGTTCTGTAGTTTTAATTGTTGCTTCACTTTGGTGTTATTACTCATATCCACCAATTTATATATGTATACAAAGAACAGCTAATTCATAGGATTATGCCACATGACACATCCAGTGTAGAAGTTGCACCAAGTATACTGCAGGGTGCTACATTTATACATAAAAGATGCAACTTATACCCAGTAGAATATGGACCTTATGTTATATGTAATATACTCAAAACCTGATAATTTCCTACATGTAACAGAAATAACTCACCTGGTTCTACTGTATCAAACACTATGGTCATTAAGTCTTTCTTTTGTCTCCGAGATGCAGCTTTAGCTATGTGTTGCATGAACACAGCACCAACGTTTGAAGAGGAATAGCTAGCTATGTACAACTTCCTCAACTTAGTTTCTGGCAGTGTGTCATCAATTTCTGTCCATTTTTCATCATCAAAAACAGCATCATCCTGATAACAATAATTAAGTACAGTATTAATTTTTGATGATTTTATATTTCATAAATCATCTATATAAGTATATGATCTGAAACAATTTTACCTGTGAAAATCACGGTGAAATATTCACACATTATTCAGTTTTTGTTATGTACTCTGAGTGATTTTACTAATTTTAAAGACGTAACACCTTAGTGAACTAGTTAATTGGGCCTTGAGGCGATTTTAGGGCCTAACCACAACAGCTAATTGCGCTACGGTCGATGTAATATTAATATGTGTTCATATGTGCAACCACTACAGTGAATTTATATTATAAAAGAAGTCTGGTTTCAAAATGCCCTGAATTAAAAAAGTGGGCTGGAATTTGAGTGCAACAGCTTTGCCGAATGCTAATCTGCTGCAAATATTCTTATCGGCAGCCCCACAAGTTTTATAAATGGAATTAATTGTTTGTCAGATGCATTTTTTGCTATTGTTACATGGCCAATTCTCACACTGCAGATGATGGCACTATCATTGAGATCATAGCAGCTGCTATTTATGCGCCACAGATCTTGGGTTGAGTTGCCCAGCACTATGTTATTACAGACAACAGGCAGATTTATTCTTTATTACCAGATAAGCAAGTTAATTAAATAAAGGTATTTGTCTGTTTTGATAACTTCTAAACATTGGGTCAACAATGGCTAAGGACACTTTTCACTTGCTTGCACCATTGTATAAACAGTTTACAAACTGTACATAAATGTTAGTTTTGTTCTGGTCAAATAATCCTAAACTGAATGCATCTGAGATATTCCTAAACAACACTACTACATGTGAATAGGTTTGGCATATTATTTATTCCACATATTGTCACATTACTATGGAGATGTGTTTTTTGAAGTACAATTACTTGGTTATAATAAGTGTCAAAAAGAACACATGTGACTCACCTGACTTGAGAAATAGGAAAGATTCAAGGCGTGTAGCGAATTCATCTTGGTGGTGTGTAACAAAGCATTTTGGAGAAGACGTGGGGAAGAGGACCTCATAAGGAGTACACCCACATTGCTGTTGGAAATTGATGTTAGGACTTTCTCAGTCAACCTTTTGGTGAGTGGACCATGAAACTGTCCAAGCAACAATTCTTGCAAATCAGGCAAAGCAGTAATCAGGCTGGACAATTTTTCCATACTTGATAAATATTCCTGAAAACAAGAAATAATACAATAGATGGAGTTGCAAACAAAGTTCCTATTCTGTTTACGACATTGAGCGAATCCAAAATTAGAATAAAAAACAACAATAACTACAACTTGGTGCTAGCAGTACCAGATTTCAAGTGGGAAACAGGTTACAGTAACTACTTTATGGATGGCATATGACAAACAATAAATGAGCTATCAACACAATTTCAATGTATTGTAGGACTGCCACCTCAGCACTTTGTTGAAGATATTACAATTGGCAAATTCCAAGTTCTCTGCATTATGGAATGGTTATCTTTTTTCCACTAATGCAGTATACATGAATTGAAAAACGTTTTACATGGACTCGTATGTATGTGACATATGCATGCTTAGAGAAGGTATCTATTGTTTGGAAATTGCCATTTTACCAATGTATTGAATACAAAGAAAATACTTCAGATACTGAATGATAAGCTTCCGTATCCTTGCATGAAACACTGAATTCGCCACTTTGCCCATTCCAGTACAGAATCATGACCATTGTTCAGAAAGAGCAAAAGTTCTTTTTGCTTTGTAGTAAACCATTCAAGAGACATTACAGCTGCTGACAAGATTCCTCCAATAATATTCATTGGTACATATGAATATTTGGCACCTACGTATATACACTGCTGCCACTGCTGATTTCCTTTGGCAAGCCTTATTAACTATAAAGTTTATGTTGGCTTTGCAGCTTCAATTATCGCTTCACTTCCGCATAATTACTCATATATGTACCTTCCATTTTGCATTGTGTAAACAAACATAAACAGTTATTACTATCCATACGTATGGCCATGCACATGACATATGTACAGTGTATGAGTCACATCCAGTTGAAAATTTGGGCAGAAAAGTTGCAACTTATGCCCCGCAAAATGCAGTCGAATGGATTACCACAACACGGAAATAACTATGTGACATGCTAGCTTGCATGAAACTATGAAAAATGTGTGACATTGAATACAAAAATACAGAATACATACAAGTGTTTATTACCTCTGCTGATCCTTTACTGTTATCAACAGAGAACCTCAAGTACAGGTTTCTTAACTTCGGGCACCTCTCGAGAAAATTATTAATTGATGACAAGTCTATTGAGAAATATGGATATGATGTATAGTACTAATAAAAATTACTTTACCATAAAGGTGCAAGCTACATGCGGACTAAGCATGGGAGTTTCGAGAGTACACGCATGAGTACTTGCAGTAATTAACACATCCAACTCAAGAATCTGGTCGAATACTCAAAGACACATTGTATGGGACATATTCCCGCATGAGTACTCACAGCAATTGACACTCTGTTTTCATTCAATATTTCTAACAAGCTTTGTTCATAACTTTCACAATTCAAGCAATAAATGTGACTCAGCCATTCATTGAGCAGTTTGCCTGCTATAGTGTAAATTAGTGATAATTGTGTTATTCTTGGATGTAGATGAGTGCTAATCAATGCAAGTCCTCGTAAGTAGTCTGCAGGTACAAGCAGACTACATGCACTTGGTAACATAGTAAACTACTAACCTACTGTACTTCTATAATCAATACAGTAGGTTGGTTAGCGGAATAACTGACTGAAATAACCCAAAGGAGTGACAAGTCACTTGGGTATGAACAGCTGCATGGTGAATCTTACCTGAACTGGCTATAATTGTTCCTCGTAGATGCAGAGTGTGCAATGAGCACAGGTCACGAGGGGGATAGTGATTGAAGAAGTGATGAAGCTGGACATTTGGCGAAAGGTTTACAGTGAATGCTTCAATCTCCCTCTCAGTTTGAGCCATGCACCAACCAGTACAGTGGAGGAGGTAGTTATCACAACGAAGAAGTTTAAGGTGGGCTAAGGATGCTTCAGACATGGCTTCCTTAGTTACCTTCAGGTTGTTGCTTTCAAACAGAATAATGGGTATGGTTGACTTATGCCACATGGAGCTATCCCTCATTAGCTCCTCCATCAATTTGGAAGAGATCTCTTGATCTGATAGCTTTGTGATGCCTGCAAAGAATTGGTATAACAACAGACGCTGATCCTTGGTAGCATCTTCAGCATCACTACGCACACAGTCAATTGCATCCATTTCACGCTGCTTGACTGGACCCTCTGATAAGTGATCCAAGTACTGCTGCAAACGTTGAGGGTATGGCTTCTTGGATATGTCTGGAGCACATTTCTGAAGAACCCTGATCTGTTCCACTTTGTCTAGGAGGTTTAGTTCCAATGCCGCGAGACAGGATTGAACCGATGAGTGGAGATAGTGATGGCTGCCTCTCTCCACGCCCATGGCATCCAATTGACTGCAGCTCAGCAGAAGGTTGTATCCACTAGTGGGGAGCTTGATCCCAAGATGTCGAAGGTCATCATCGCTGAAGACAAACTGGTTTTTCCTCACTCCTTCCAGGGCTAGCTTTGCCATGTTGCGGAAGTCCTCAAAGTGAGGACTGTTGAAGATGTCTTCAATGGAGGAAACACGATCTTGCACATTCACCCTCTCCTTTAGGTAGCGGTTGCTTGCCAAGACTAGGAAATTCAAGTACACTTCAGTCACAGTGGAAGAGAGTGAACCGACTGTTTGATACACAAAGCAGGCCATAGACAGCACCATTGGATACATGCAGAGGTTGGACAAATCAGGACGCTGGGAAAGGAGATTAATGAGGAGAGAGGACTTCTCGTCATTGTGGAAGTAGTTGTTCACGAATTCTTTTTTCTGCTCGATGGAGAAGGGGGCAATCTCTATTCTTCGATTTACTTTTTGATACAAACATTCAGCTGAAGCATGGCGTGAGGTTATGAGCACAGAGGATGCTGGGAGCTCATCACCATTGATGATGCTGTCCAGGAAGGAGCAGTTTTGGGGACGCTCATCCCATCCTTCCAAGAGGAGCAGAATTCCCCTTCCTTCGGAAAACTCCTCAAAAAGCTTTTGTATGTCAGGCTGCTGGAGGGATCCTGGGTGAGGTATGAGGTCACTGAAGCTGGTACATCCTGCTCTTGGCAACAGGCGGAGATAAACCATGATGACCAGTTCATATTCTGGGATCCTCCCCGCTGCATATTCCTTGCAGAGGTATCGCGCAGTGGTTGACTTCCCAGATCCGGGAGCTCCCTCCAGCAAGACAATCTTACGCTCTTGCTCACCAGGATTGTAACTCAGAATATCTCGGGTGCTGATGGGAACATAGCGATTGGACTCCCTGGTCAGACTGCTGTAGGTATTATGAAAACCCAGTGCTATTGGACGGCTATCCTTGATGTTGAACTCTTCCTCGGCCTCAAGGAAACACAGTTGAATGTAAGGTAGCTGTTTGTTGTTCTGAATCAGCCAGGTGTCCTCCACCATCTTCATCTGCCCATAGCGTGCTTCAAGGTGCTCCTTGTATCTCATACACAGTTCTGATGTGTACTGTAAAAAGGACAAATGGAACATAATTCATGGTGATGGTACATGACATTATTATTACAGTAACCATGATGCCAAAATACAGATTTTCGTACAAACAAATATGAAATGCTCCATCAAATTGTTCTATTTTTGTCTTTATTCTGTATATTATTAATAATTCCTTCCATTCCTCAAGAAACACACGGCATTAATCAACTAAACTTTATGTACGCTCCTGTCTGTCTTGTACAAAATTGTGTGTTCAAATGAGTTCACATTGTCATGTCTACAGGTGGGTATTTTATTTCATTGTGTACCCTTTTTGGAGTTAATTGGAAGGATATGTGTAGTATATACCTCCAATGCACACTGTCCTTTGATCTTGACCCAACCACACAAAAAACAGTACATACATATAAACCTGATATGCAGCATATACAGTTGGTATGGGAATGTAGGATTACAGTGTGATGCATGGAGACCCCAAGTCTACAGCTGTAATAACATAGCCCAGGGTGAGTTTACATAACATGACCACGTATGCAAACAAGTGAATTCCTAACATACGGTACTAATCATACAAAACTGAACGTTCTACGGGCGTACCCGTAGTGTGAAAACGCCCGTTCTGACCGTAATCGACACCTCGTGTTATCATTTATTATTGTTACGTACGCGTTAATTTTTATAGTGAAGTGCTATTTTGAAACGAGCTTTCTACGTACGTACGTACGTTCTTCTCCCGTCATGAGTGTTCCTCGGAGTATCGTGGATAGCGAGGCGCCATACGATTCGCTCTTAAGTAGTTGTTAGAGTTCGACCGCGGTTGTTTCGTAGTCTTCTGCGTAGCTTTTTCTCGAACTATGACAAAAGAGAATTCCCTGCTTCACGTAACTCAGGGACAAAGAAATGAAGAAGCCACCAAACTTTGATTAACTTTGATTAACTTTGATTAATAGATAGATAGACTAATAATTAAACTATGTAAGTGTGATTGTTGTACACTAGTGATTCGTGGGCCCCTTGAAAAGTAGCCTCAGGCTAAAGGGGTCCCCACGTAAAATAAGATGCCAATGCCAATGCGAACTCGAATAAACCGTCTTCTAACGAACTATAACACGATGAAAAGGAGATACGTAGGTGTTACTCTAGGTATCACTACGTAGGTGTACATTTTTTGCAATCGTCAAGTTCGATGAAACGCCTACTAAACGGCCGTTCCCGTTTAGTGGGAACGGGTGCAGAACGGGTACGGCTACGCCCGTTCCGTACCCGTAGAACGTTCAGTTTTATATGATTAGTACCGTACACTACTAGTGCATAGCAGATCTCTAAGTATACCATCCATGCTGGAATCGAGTATAAAGGACTACTGTGCTGCTTGGAACTATGGACAATGAGGTCAGATACTAACTCACTTTGTGTGCTTTGTCCTGTGGTCTGTCAGCAGGACCTGGTAAATCATGAGTGCTGGGGGATCCTAATAATACAGGAAAAATGAGAGTGTTAATCCCAATAAAAGTGTATACTGTCATGTCAAATGTTGTACATAAATATCACAATGTGTGATTTCAATGGCAAAACTGAATTACCAATGGGTGTAGAATGGAAGTACCTGTACCCTTGTCAACCAATAACCACAAACCGGGAAGGGCCCTTTAGTCAGTGAGATGCTGAACTTGACAATTATAAAATACTAGCTGAATTACCTGCCCTATGGGCGTATTCATCCGTAAACGTGTCATGAAAATGGCGCATTTCAAGTACGGGCCAGGATAGTACGATATCGTTCGAATTCTAGAAGAAAGGCCTAAAACGAAACACCAATCCCCTTAGGACACTCCATGGAGAACAGGTATGCCTGTACTCGTCAGTACCTGTAAAACACAGTCAATACTTCATACCAATTACCTCTCAATAGCTTCCTTATCTCCTTGGCTACTTCAATCAGCTTTGGCTTGGCAGACTTCCCTAACTCTTTCAGACACTCACAAAAATGTTTTAGTCTCTCCTTGGTATACCATGATGCAGCAAATTGGTACCATTTTTCAAATGCTTCAGAATGTTTCCCGTTCCCATTTAGAGCTCTGATTTCATCAAAGTGTACTCTGTCCAACAGCTGTGGCTCCCATCCAAACAGCTTTGCTGCCAACTCATTGTCAATGGGTAAGTTTTCCCTCAGATAGGCATAACGTTTCTGCAATGTGGTCTGGACTGGATTGCATGTGTGTGGAAAGAACTGTGGAAGTCAATGAATCTTTCCACACAGTACATTGTTTGTGTACAAGTGCACATGCATTGGTCATATCATACATTGATACAGTACATACCAAGTATATCAAATAGATAAGTGTCGAACACACAGAATGTAGCTTTTTAGATAGTGAGGGGGTAACTGGCATGTGTCCATCTCATTGTCAAGTTGTGGAACCTCTCTTCCAGTTCACTTTAAAAGGTACATTTACAGTCTTGGTCAGGGTTTATTAGACTTACTGATAGGACAAGTGGAGGAACTATTTGGGATGGGCTATAGATGGCACACCGTACTCACCATCAATGTCATTGTTCTCCCTAGAACACTTGCTTCGTAGATTTAAACTAGAACAAGGGTGATCTTGCCTCTTTCTACTACGGCCTACATTCGAATAAGATGTAACAAGCTCAGTTAAGTGTGAAGATGGTTGGAGATCATCTATCAGATCATTATACAGCACAACAACAGAAACAGCTGAAGTGACTATCAGTGGTGGTCGAGATCATGCAGGTCCATAAGTTGTCCGGTACTATGGGATATAATTGAGTGTCGTTACTGAGGATTACTGACCCAGCATACATCCCAGAAACCATATCGGCATCAGTTGTAATTTGCTGATATAGCCATTTAATTTAGTAAACTTCACATAATAATATATTGAATTTCTTTTCATGTGTCTGTCATTTTTATTAGAGTTTACGACAGTATGAGAACATGCAAGACAAGATTGCTCATTCTGGTAATCTTAAAGTCATTGAATTAGGACTCGATTCATTATTTGTGATCTGAGCAGTGTTTATGTATTCTCGCAGGAGTATATCCAGCAATTCCTATATCGGGTTGGCCATTGGTATTGGGCTATTTTGGCCTTATTTTATCTGTTAGTAGATGCAATTTTAGAAATCCTACATCGGTGCACCTCTAATGGCAGGTAGACAAACGGATAGATACACTTGCCCTATAGTTATAAACTATGCAGGCCTTTCCATTAAATAATCGGACCAATTTCCTGTCACCTACAACGTCAGTAACAGTGAACAAGGGAGCAACATGAAAGCCCTATCTCATACACAAACCATAGACACTCTAAACTACGTAGAGTGTCTATGCACAAACACTACAAGTCGAACAACATACACACATGAACCTTGCTTGGAAGAATTAAACGACTGGGTAACTTCCACTCTTTCTTCAGCAGTTTCTTCAACACTCTCTTCCGTCACAGATGGACACTTCTCGTCAGGAGAACCATCGTGGTCCTCAGTCAGTAGCTCAGGACAGCCTTTCAACAGATCTTCATCTTTAATGGTGGACATGTCACTTAGCTGGGTCCAGGAAGAAAGGCACGTAAACTGAAATGAGCACGGAGATAGCTACAATGGATAATATTAGTGAAAAACTACAAAAATGTCTTAGACGCGAATTCGAATCAATAGCTCAGCACTTAGTCAGTTGAAATTCGGGTGTCTCAAAATAACCGTGACCCAAATTACCCGTTCTATCTTTTTCTAAAGTGACAATGAAGCCTCTGGCTCAGGTGGTACCTTTGATGTCTCCGCAGCATTTGTTTTCTTCTTTTCCTTCCTTCTTAGTAAACGTGCTAATACACCAAAAGCCACAAGTCCAGCGAAACCGATCAAGATGGTACAAACAACACTGGGAGAAAGGAACATTTCAGCCATTATTACAAGTAGACACAGTCTGGCGTAGTCCGACTACAAAACGCAAACTGATGAATTTTAACGGGAAAGAGACTGGCTAAGCGAGACTATTCAGGCTACTGTGATCCGCCAAATCATAGACACTCGACGGCCAAGTGGAGAAACAATTCTATATCGCTACAAAGAGAAGATGTGATTTCCAAACGAATCTAGATCTAGTGATTTTAGTGGCTATTGTAAACGACAAGTTAGTTCTGTACGCTTCTAGCTTTAATTAGTCTGGTTTGACATTTCTATTGTCGCTACAGTAGCACCATGCACAGGTTTGAACTGACCTGGGATGGGTCCAGGAAGTTATGCGCGAAGTTTTACCACACCTGGCATTTTTAATTTTTTAAATCACCTAGTAGCTACTCCCCTTCCTTCAAGTTGCTTAGCTTCTTGTACATGAGTGTATTAGACCCAGAATGTTCTATAACGTTAATTAATTAGCTTTGTACATGCTTGTAGGTCCGTCCGATGTAGCCGCTGTGGGTTCGTCCGATGTAGTCCTTCAAGGGTTGAACATGTCTCAGAATACTTTGATACAATTGATGTCGTGTATTGCTTCACTGAATGTTCTCCCACTGCACTTGAGGCACGGCAACTAAACTATTTTAACAGTTACTATTGCTCTTAGACTAGCACACAGATAAGATTATAGATTAGGTGAATGAACTCTGACTGCCATGGAACTTTCTATTAGTTAATTTGGTGAATAAATTGTAATATTCTTTACAACACTTGTCACTGTCACCTAAATTGTATTCTGTGTTTTCCTTTGTCACATTGATCTATTGGAAGGCCATTTATTGCTTAACTTAAAATATACAACCGATTATGTGTTTCTAAATAATAGTGTGACAATGTGACTTCCTGTCTGGATAGCCTTGTATTGAGCTCATGTGTCTGTAACATGGTATTGTGTTCTCAAAAGGAAATGATGCAGTTGTGTACAAGGATGCAGTTGGTGTACTAGGTATCATGGTAGTGTGTATGTTGTAATTGATTGCCTAGGCTTACAGTTTCACAAGGTTATACAAGATTGTGTACATGAAATTGTACAGCAGTACAAACATGAGTGCACTTCAGATCTCCTTGCACAACAAGGTTATGACAAGGTTGTCATTTGGATATCAGTGTTAAGTACTTGCATTCTCTCCCCCACTCTGCTATATTCACTCAACTCTTACTTTTGTGTACGTGTGCGTGCATGCATTCATACATGCATGATTGCGTGTCGCCATACAAATAATAATTGTTGTCCTACTTGTTCGTACACCTCCTTCTGCTATAATATATCATATATTTCCTGCTAACCATCTGCTACCGGGTGTTGGTTCCATATGGCATAGATTACATTTTATTCGCAATGGGTATGGTGTATACATGTTAATTTGTGCAGACATTGGAGATGGTTTCTTCTGTGTTCCAATGCTGCATTGCACATAACATTGTTATGTAGCCGGCAAAGCTAACCATGTCATAATGCAAACAGAGTCATGATCAAGCCTGGGTCTGCCGTGCCATCAAGCGTGTGCCTGTAGTTGACTGTTTCTTAGCAAATTAGTGTCTTCCGGTTTGTAACTAGTACTGGTGGAGGTTGTTCATTGGTGTGGTCCTTCATGTGGCTTGTGAGTGTATACCATTCAGCAGGAATTATGACCAATGTGACTGGTGGCTTATAATTCAGTTGTTATAATGATATTTTGTATGTACCATTTCCCGTGAGCCAGGAGATCAAATATCCTGAATATTTATTAGTAATAATTGGTTAATTATTACAAGGGAAAAACACCCACAATGTCATACTATTTTTGTAAGTAATAATTTGTCTTACATAATGTAAGCAATTACATAATCAGCTCTTCAAATTCACCAACAAAAATTCCTACAAATATTCCCCCATACAGCATCAACTTCCCTTAATGTAGCTGGTGGGTCTTGTTGCTTGATGTGGTTGGTGGGTGAGGTGCCAGGATGTGTCTCAGGGTGTGTTCCCTGGACATATAGCAATGATATATTTGTTAGGTAAGGCTCATATTATACATGGTTGCAGTGGAAACCTATGTACTGTATGGAATCACCCGATCTGTATACATGTGTGTACAAAGTGCTTCAGCTTATGTCATCGTTTTTGTTCTGTTTTGAAATGTTGTTATAAAGTACGTATGTACTAGCGCTGCCATGATACACAATATAAGTATATATAATAATATTATTATTATATATGATGCATAAGTTCTTCAATAATGTGTGTCTAAACAAGTCATTGTACAGCTGCAGTGCACAGTCCTCTTAAATTTGATTAGCAAAATTGTCATCAGTCAATTGATCAAATGTGGTCAGTAATGTGAAACTAAGCATTTACATCCATTTGGGCCTGTGAATGGAACATCTCATGATCTGAGCATGGTAATCAGCAGTTGAACTGATCTTTCCAGGAAACCTGGCCAGCAGCTAAAAGAGCCATGCATGTAGTAATCTGTCTACACCTGATTCACAAAATCATGATACAGTCTATAGTATTGTATACTGATCTTTTATACTAGAACAAGAAATGTATATTTTATCCACACATCCTTCAAATTACAGGTAGCTATAGACTCCAGAACATGGTTGGTTTGTGTGTTGCTCTATTGGGTTTGGTCCCTGCTGCTTGTCATCCTAGTAATGTTTGGTGGGTGTATTCCTCTTTGTGATTGTTGTGTGTGGTCTTGAACATGGTTGCTGAGTGGCGTATACGTAGTGCATGTGGCTACTGGGTGTGATCCATAATGGCATGCCCCAGGACTTGGTACACAATACTATGCTCATCACACCATCTGTACCTGCCTACACCTCATGACTACTGTTGAGTGTGCAGCATTCCTATTAACTGATGTACTGTACCGACAATGTAGACTGAGCATGGTGGGACCTGTCAATACAGATCACTTATGAGGCTGGTGATGTTCGTACATGCACACATGCACACCTCACACACACACACACACACACACACACACACACACACACACACACACACACACACACGCACACACACACACACACACACACGCACACGCACACACACACACACACACACACACACGCACACACGCACACGCACACACACACACACACACGCACACGCACACACACACACAGACACACACACGCACATGTACATACAAACACTTAGTCTTCAATTCCCTTCTTAGACTAATTCATAGCCTATTCAAATAGAACCATGAAGACACATGATTTCCAACAAATTTTGAGCTTTTGCAAATGGATTAAATATTTAGAGTATACGAATTGACCTGTTTATTTATTCGATTCAATCATTGCAATTGCAATAATTTATTATAGTAAAAAATCCTCGTAGAACTATTGATTTGAGGTTACAGCTATCTGTTATTTCGTAAACAAATATAATTTAGCCGATAATGAATCATATTTTCTATTTAAAACGATTGTCATTGTAAACTGATTGAAATGCTGGGATTTTTGCCATATTATTGTTACTATTAAAACTTGAATTATTTGTATAATAATATAATAATGATCATATTTATTGTGATAATAAATGACAGCTAAGAAAGTAATTAAGTAAAAAACTAATGGGTATACATAATTTGTACATGATAAATGCTAGCATTGTTGTATGTATGTGAACGCATGTACATGTGTGTAAATATTAAACAGGATAATGTATACAATTCCGGCACATGTATAACAGATATCAAATATAATATTATATGTACATACTCACTTACCCACTGTGCCTGGGATAATAGCCAATGCCTAAAGACCTCCCCTGTAGAAATAACCTTTCCAATCCAATTCGATCCAATCCATAGTATGATACAGTATGGTTGCACTAAGTCAGGCATATTAATCTAATTTGAAATTGAATATATATAATTGCCATCACCAACAATCATGCAATCAAATGTATATTTAGGTAATGTAGCACAGCCACTAGTGAAGAGGTATGCTATGTTTATGAGATTGTTGACATGTGTGTGTACATGGTTACTGGGTGTTGTCCTGGGTGCTATTGCCCAGTTGCTGTTTTTTTACTTTTAAACATAATATTATTATAATATTATTATTATTGTACATGTAGCATCAACAATACAGATTATTACATCTATGTACAGCTGCAGATGGTGTACCCCTAACTGTACTCAATATCTGCTAGCTATAGTTGACATTGTAGTTTATGATATCTCTTACCAAATAAGGTGTTGATTTGTCACTATACTTTGTCAATGTGTGCACTCATAATAACAATAACAATCCATGTTAAGTATGCTGTACCTTTGCACACAAATGACATTGCTTTATTTCACATACATACAGTACATAGTTGATGCAGATTCAACTGAACTTTTGTTTGGTCACAGTCACTTATTACTAATTTTAGTTGCTGTGTGTGTTCCTCATTATCGTTGTTGGGTGAGGTCCCCCTATGTAGTTCTGGACATAGTTGCTGGGTGTGTGACTGAATGTAATTGTTGAGTGTGGTCTTAGACATGGTTACTGGGTGTGGTCTTGCATGTTGTTGCTATGTTGGTGTATGATATTCATAGTGAAGGTTTATACTCTGAATACATATTAATATGATACACTCCAGATTGGGTCTTTGTCATTGGTCTTATGGCCTGCTACCTCTATGCAACCCATTATGTGAACAAAAACATGTGTTGTAACACTCACATGTACCGTTAATTGCAATTGGGAGGGCTTATGATACCATCTCGATGTTAACATTACATTCAATCATACTATTTAGCTACATATGTTCATCTTTAATATGCTCTATTTGAACAATTTCTAATATGTCTGTCATGTCACAGTGGTATTATTGTGGGGATCATATCTAGTGTCTGGACTTTATCATGAGTCCTGGCAGGATCAGTATTTCATGCTACATGCATGTAGCATATCTGTCTACCCATGCATGGGGCCAGGAAGGCTACCCTGTGTCAAGATTGTGTGCATATGCATATATACTAGGTGTACCTGTATGTATATTATAGTAGGTTTGTCATCTGTGCATTGTTTCTGTCTTGGAGGGTGTACGTAGTACTCACTACTGAAGAATGATTTTCTCATACGACATGTCTCAATTTGTGAATTGCAAGTAAAAGGCCATATCAATAAGTAACTATGATTTTAGTCATCTGTGACAGTTTTTGTTTTTAAATGTTCACGTAATACTTAATACTGAAAAAAGGTATTCATTAGCGGATCAAATCTAAGTTCTATGATTGTATACACCATGAGATCTCAATGACAAGTAACAAAAGAGGAGGATTTACATGGCTGAAAAGAGGCCCAATGGGATGCAATGATTAAACTGCAGCTGGGTTCACAATTTGATCACTGAGTTATATATGTGTTGACATTCTTGGGTATATATACCACTGAGTGTCCCACTATATGCACAATGTTCTGTAATTGTAATGAAGTGCACTTGGATGGTTAGTGGAAGGCAGGGTGCTACAGAGTAGTTAGACCTAATTCCTTGCATATTCATTGTAGTGGGTATAACCATTCAAGCTTGTGTGCATATTATACATATGTACTATAGGTGTACTTGTATGTACAGTGCATCATAGGCTGTCCATTACACCATCTGTACCTGCCTAGATCTGTGTACATGTCCATCTTTGATATTGTAGACTGAAGACAGTGAGACCTGTCTCTACAGGCCATGTTTGGTATTGGGTAGGGGTCTCTGTAGACTGGTGGTGTTTGTCTTTGAAATTCCCTTACACAATAAAAGTGCAATTGATGCTTTTATAATATAATATTATGTCATAATATATTGTCACAGTACAACACAACACCATGTAGTAGGGGCTCTGTGTTGAGTACACTCAGCTATTATTTGTACAGCGTGAATTTGTATGTGGAGTACAGTACTGATTTATTCATGTACATACATTGTATTCTGCATCACATGCAGTGTAGTGTACTGTGTCAATTTTACATGAATTGCACCTCTGAGTCAGCTCTAAACCTTTTTATCACTTAGACCTATATAAGAGGGATGGAACCTATACTGTCCCAATTGTAGTAACTTTAATTGAATGACATTACAGACCCTCCATGCAAAAGAAGTAACAAAACCAAAGTCCCAAGTGTCTATGATAGTCTGTTTATTGAAGGTCCATGCTTACGAACTGTAAATTATGGATTTGGCAATTATTACACCAGGTTCTCCTCTGTCATGTCCTTGTGGATCCACTGCTGGGAACCAGTTAGTGCACCATGCATGCAACATATCTAATGCTCATCCTCCAGTGGCTGAGGCAGTGGCAGCTGGCCCTACCCACCCTTTATGTCAGTGGGTGTTCAATCATGAATATGTGCCAACACCTCTCTCCTGTATCCCACCCACCCCACCACTCCGCCTACCAGCCTGCTTGTGCCACATGCATGTTCTCGGTAGTCCTCATTGTAGCAAGTGTGTTAGTTGTTGAATGCCACAAGAGAGTGTGTCATGTGGTGTATTTCGAGTGTAGCATGTACTATATTATACATGTGCATGTAGTATTGCCCGATGACGTCATACATCGAAGAAGCTGAACCGGGTAGTATTTTAGATACCTGTTTGTTCTGATTCAATTTGATAACGAAAGCCTCTTAAACGACAATCTTTGTGGACACAGAGTCTTGATATTGACTTAATAGGATTCCAAACCCTTCCTTTTTCTTAAAGTGCCAAAACTTTTACAATTAATCTAGTTGCTACCCTGCCCTCTATTATGTACCGTAATTATTGTGCCTTGGAAAATAAAATTAATACAATACATAATAGAAAGCCAGGTAGTAAACTATAACCAATTGCATTTCAACACACACACACACACACACACACACACACACACACACACACACACACACACACACACACACACGTGCACACACACGCACACATACACACACACACACACACACACACACACACACACACACACACACACACACACACGTGCACACACACGCACACATACACACACACACACACACACACACACACACACACACACACACACACGTGCGCACACACACAATATCATACTGATTCTTCAGTTCTCATCCACAGCTTGATAGCGGAGTCATAAGCTTTAAAGACACATCAAATGTCAGCAATCAAATATTAACAAACACAAAATTATTGAGACTCATTTATTAATTCATCTCTTTTAATCAATATTTCAAACTACTTTTTGCTAATTTTGCAAATAACATGGTTCTATTATTATTACTAATCAACAGCTGCCTGTTTTAAATTAACAAATTAAATTTGAATAAATGACAGATATGATTTTCCACTATTTAACATGTTCAGCCAAACAATACATGATGGGAAGTAGTAATCATATAATTATTTCAAGTCATTTATATCAACAATCAAGTGTATAAAATTATGGATCATTTTCAAAAATGTAATGAATTAATATAATATAAGCAAATATGTACTATTAATTATTATGAAATTTATTATAATAATATTATATGCTTCAATATCAATGCATTTACATGTGTACATGCATATTATATGATTACATATTGATTTTATCTTATTGATTGCTATATTAACTTTAATAATCATTGTTAACGCAATGAATGCATTGTGCATAAAATTAATTATTATACAAGTTTGGGAGTCACGATAATTATGTTATTTGGAATGCATTGTGTATGCAATAGTAATATTATGTGGATTGGTTTCAGTATCAATATTACATTAATATCACTTTGACGTATTAATTTATATTGCGACTATCATGCAAATAAAAGTATGGATCATTTCCGGACAAAATAATTATTGTACAGAGCTAATGTGGACAAGTATGTAATGAAGACAAGTATTCATAATTATTAATATCTAATATAGTAGATAATAACATAATGTAATGACATGAATATTTATGATTAATGAATGTACATATATACCTGCATACATATAATATAATATATTTAGGTAGGTCCTACCCAGGTAGAGTCAACTATTTAGTGACCCTTACATGCCCACTTAACAAACAATTGAGCATAATTTGTAACATTTCAGGACATTGTTGACGGTAAAGTGGTCAATTGTTGATATGTCCATAATAAGATATCAGCTGGAATTCCGTCAAATTATGTGTCAACATGTTATTGACTTCTTCATTTTGAGCCAGTTTAGGCCAATAACTAGATTCATCACTTGAGAATTGACAAAAACAAGCAATGTTTACTGTTTCTATCTGATAATGTCATAACACAGCTGCAAATCTGTATAACTGTTACAGTTAAATAATAATTGGACAGCATATAAAATAACCTGTTGTAAGTAGCATCGATATCACTACTGTTGACCTTATAGCTTGTATGTGAGTAAGATTAACTGTGAAGCATATCTTCTTAATTATGTTATCTTCTGTATATACCAGCTACATGCACCTATAAAGCAGCTACTACATAGCTTAAACAGTGTACTAGCTACTTAGAGTTGCAATTAGGGTTGTCCAAGTGCATGGGTATATTATTATAATATACCCATGCACTTGGACAACCCTAATAGTGAAACTATAATAGTGAAACTGTTGGAATTACAGTTAATCATCAGGACAAACTGTTACAGTTATCCTGTTATCCAATTAATTAATATGTAATTAATCATCCTCATTAATTCCATATAGTTTTACACAGTGTCATTAAAGTGATTATTAGGGAGAGTTATTATACTATTGATTATAAAAGTGGCAAAAATTAACAAAAAAGGGATTGTGAACTTATAAAAGTACAAATCACTGCTGATATTATTGAATCCACTGTGTGTGAGTGTTATACTATGATTTGTTTCTTATTGACTCTAGTAGTATCTGTAATTTATTGTGTATTTATACCACCTTGTATGCATATGCACCTACTGTATATAGCATTCAATTAGTCAATTTGTCAATATGCCTCTTAGGACCTCTTAAATTTTAAATTGAGGGTTGTATATAGTCTCTCCCATGCACTCATTGGGGGTCTCTTATACTGCAACCTCAAGGTTGTAGTCTCGTTTCTTTCCATAACTTTCATCAGATAAGGTTTCCTTTTCGTGAGTCTATATCTGGAGGAGGACGAGTCCCTGGTGGAGGACGAATCCCAGGTAGAGGGATGTTGTAGTCTCGTTTCTCTCGATAACTTTCATCAGATAAGGTTACTTTTTCACGAGTCCCCGGTGGAGGACGAATCCCAGGTGGAGGTTGGATGTTGTAGTCTCGTTTCTCTCGATAACTTTCATCAGATAAGGTTACTTTTTCACGAGTCCCCGGTGGAGGACGAATCCCAGGTGGAGGTCGGATGTTGTAATCTCGTTTCTCTCGATAACTTTCATCAGATAAGGTTACTTTTTCACGAGTCCCCGGTGGAGGACGAATCCCAGGTGGAGGTCGGATGTTGTAGTCTCGTTTCTCTCCGAGTCGATAAATTTCATCAGATAAGGTTACTTTTTCACGAGTCCCCGGTGGAAGACGAATCCCAGGTTGAGGGATGTTGTAGTCTCGTTTCTCTCGATAGCTTTCATCAGATAAGGTTACCTTTTCATGAGTCCCCGGTGGAGGTCGGATATTGAAGTCTCGTGTCTCCCGTTTACTTTCATCAGATAAGTTTACTTTGTTGATGGGACGTGCTTTTAAAGTCAGGAAGCATACTACGACTACTGCTATTCCACAGAGCAAGATGTGCGGCATAGTTCAATACTTAAAAAACTTCTTTTACCAAAAAGGCTTTACTTTTATATGGAAGGTTAACTTCCTCAAAAAATCTCAGGCTTAAGGAGTCGAAGAATGTGATTGTGGCTATAAGAATACATTATATATACAGGAAGCGAACGATTCGGAAGTCTACATTCCGTTCCGTCAAGATGCGTTTTTAGGGGCTTCCGGTCCGGTAAGTAACGCTTGCATGCCTATTGTATGTGTGTGCGTGCGTGCGTGCGTGCGTGCGTGCGTGTGTGTGTGAATTGTATGGTAATTGTAACAGTTTAAAAGTAACCTCTTGAAACTTGCAGTTCCTTCTGGAAATTGAGTCTAATAGTTTGCTGGACTGGATTATACTACAGCAATAACCTGTGGCATGTACAGTGATTGATTTAATCATTATAACTAAACATTACACAAGATGTCATCCAGACGCACAAACAAACACACGCACACGCGCGCACACACTATACATACAGACAGGCAGACAGACAGACAATGTTGTAACAATGTTTGAGCTCATGTGTCAAGTAAACTAGATCTAGATGTGTAGCCCTCGTGATGAAAAGGTCACAGATCATTCATGAGCTGTGAATGTCACATTCACTATAATAATATGTAGAAGTGTTGCTTGTTGCTATTATTATTATACTTTACTGTTAATCACTCACATACATAGGTATAATAATATTATAGACAATGCAGAACATGTGACATATTCACGGCATGGCTGTAAATTTAAGTTAATTTGAAATTGATGAATTCTTATATAATGTAAATACACATACTATACACAGCTTATGGTGCACGTTTCAGTTTATCACCCACAACCATGGCCTATCTAATGGAGCTGGGCTAATGGGTAGTCCCACTTAAACTGGGCTAGTCAATATGGGGTCTACGCAAATGCTCACACTTATACTTCACACATGTAGTACAACACAACACACTACAATGGATGACAACTGGGCATGCGCTTGTTGGGTGTAATTCAGTGAATCTTCCTCCTTCGTAATCTTCATTTTAAATCAATAGAATGCTGCAATTAGGTTTTATGAGCTGTGGCTCGATTCTATCACTCCATTTGAAGTAATTCAGCATTCTTCAAAGTTCATTTTGTATAATTATGGTTTGGAGTGGCAATACCCTCTTTCAAATGTTTGATGGGGCATGTACCCCCTGCCCCCCGGTCCCTACACCTATGCCTTCGTATCTTTACATATCTCTATGCATGCAAATGCTTGGATGAGTAGTGTCATAATTCTATTGTGTGATCAGGCGCAGCAGAAATATGAGACAATATGGAGGAAATGCAAACTGGTAGGAAACAATAGGTTGATAGCAGACAGTTGCATGAAAACATAAAAAGTTGTTGCGCACATTTCGGTCACCGATCGCCTTTAATGATACTTGGCGCTAATTGGCTGCAATGCTGCAGTGGCCTTCCTAGAGCATATTATGCATGCGCCCGTTTTACCGAGCGCGTTTTTCCCCGGTTATTGTCCTTATACGAAGTGTTAAGCTAGAGAGATGACTACCCGACTGAGGCAGAGGAAGAGCGTATCCTACAGAGAGGCGACTGCGTTTAGAATGCCAAGGCCTCTAAAGCGAAGGAGAGGGGAAAAAGGACTCTTTCCGATGGAGATAATTGAAAGGGATGTGGCAAACGTAATTGTACTGAGCACATAGCCTAATGGACTTGTTGCCTGTGGAGTTTAGAGCTGCCGTTTCTGAATATAAGTACGTAAGCTTATGTGTTTTGCGTTGTTTTTTTTGCTATGCCTTTCATTGGCAATATGATGCATGCAGGTATAAGGTTCACTACGTTGGGTACAGCAGCAAGCATGATGAATGGAAGTGTGAAAGTGATCTAGTACCTATCAGCGAGGAGGAAGAAGAAAGTGAGTGAAACTGTAGCTATTCATAGACCAGACAGCTAGCTATATCTTAGGTACATTGTTGTTGCTATATATTGTTGTATTTCGATGTTTGTCTCGTTAACCAGACCCAGTTCCGCCTAACTTCTGATTATTATATTCAGCGTCCGATGAATATAATAATCGGAAGTTAGGTGGAACTGGGTCTGGTTAACGAGACTATTTCGATGTGTTCACTATCTACTGTATAAAATTAATTGGTACTTTCTCACTTTTGCTGTTTCCTAACCCCTAAGTCTTTGTGTGGGATGATATGTACACTGTCAGATGAACATGCTGTGCTTGGTGTGTATATGAACTATAGACTGTATGATAGGGCAGAGTCACCCTGATGGTCCAGATAGGATGTGGTGTTCTTGTACTGGGTAAGCTGCTAAACTGTGCGGCTACATTTGATGCACAAAGAGAGAATGCATTAATTTTACTATGGGATGACTTGTTGTATTCTCATATTCCTCAATAATTCCATTCAGAGCACAACTTTTCATAGATTAAGCAGACTAGTTGACCCATATCTTTGATAGTCTTGTGACACTTGCAGAGCAGATAATAACTTGATGCAAGCAAATTTGTGTGTGTGGGTGTGTGTACATTCATGCCTGCGTGTGTGTGTGTGTGTATATTTACATGTGTACTTTCATGTGTGTAGTGTATACTGCACTGCAGGTTATGGGAGGCATGTTGTCTGTATTTGTGTAAGTATGTTTATTTACGTACACCTGTGGTTTGTACAATTTGGTCTGAATTCAGAAAAATATCAGTGGGTGTCCTTTATCCTGCCTGTAATGCTTTATTTATTTGTAATGGCATTTAGTCTGTGGTCATTCGGTGGACCTGGTTGTATTATTTCAGGCAGAGATAAGCAGCATTATCTTTGCAATTTGATGTACGAAATTCAATGCCCAAAGTAGGAAAGTTAGTCAAAGTCTGATCCCTGGCCCGATATGTGTAGTGGAATTGCACAGTCTAGTACTACCAGGAGTAGTACATACGTATGTCTCTCAATACGCTGAACTCAGCCGATGGGGCTGGGTGGTGCATGGGGTGGGGGCTCACATTGATATGCGTATAACACCCATTAAAGCCATATTTATTAGTTGGCTATGCAGACTGCCCAGAATGCATCTCTTTGCAAATGTCAATATTTATAATAATACTCATTTGACAGGAGTATTCACCTGAGACGGATGTACTAAAATACTGGTGGGTGTGGTTCCTGGATGTGCCTGTGGGTGTGGCTGCTGAGTGTAGTCCCTGGACATAGCTGTGGGGTATTATAGTGTGGTAAGGTTCATATTATGCATGATTGCAGTGAAAACCTATGTACTGTATGGAATCACCCAATCTGAACAATGATCGTAAATTGTTAAAACAACAGCTCAATCTAACTTCTGTGTACAATGAGGCCATTGACTCACCATCCTGCTGGGTAACCTGTAACTGCCTCCTTTTCCCTTTCCTTTACCACCACTCTGGAGGGTCCTCTTAAGTCCAGATGACATTCTCAGTGACCAATAACTGTGGGAAGACAAGGTGCAGCAGGTGTTGGACAACCTATGTGGACAGGATAAACACAAACGTCATGAGCACTTTCGTCGGGTGGTAACAATTACGTATTTAAGTGAACTTGAGTACGTAATTCGGGACACCGGGGTGATGTGGGAAGGGTTCTTTTGAATAGTGATAATGTTGGGTTGTGGTTGAGTGTCTAACAGTGGTCAATCCCCTGTGTATGGAGGTATTGTTGGTAAAAGTTCGAATCAACAGCTGTGTAATGCGGTAGTTAAAAATATGGTGTCCAAAAACACCCCGCATTACCCTAAAGCTTATCACATATGACTATGAATCCTTCAGTGTAGGTTGACTCTATCAGTCATGATGTCTCTCGGTCTCTTTGATAGAAGTCCACATGGTTTGGAGAAGAGTTTGAAAGTCAATTTTCTTCATTGAGGCGACTTCCCAACTCAGCCTACTGGTACATCTGTTGAGTTTGACGTCAGCTGTGGAGGTATGTGCCCTATCTAGAGTGAACAGTTTGCACATGTACAGGTGTGGGTGAGGGAGCACATACCTATGTATGTGTGAGGCTGGTATAGGCATGATGGCTCGTACTGTGTTTGTACTCTGTATGTGTATTGTGTATGTGTAGTGTGTGTACCGTGAGTTCACTGTGTGTATGTACTGTGTATGTATTGTGCATGTAATGTGAATTTACCATGTGTACTGTGTGTGTACTGTGTGTACTGCGTGTGCTGTGTAGATGGGGTGCATTGACATAGAAGACAAAAGTAGCTAGTGTATGGTAGACTGAGTTGATATGCGATAAGTGTGTACGTGTCTATTACAATTTCATGAGACCGTAACCAGTATGCCAAGTTTTGAGAATATGGAACATTTTATATAGTTTTAATAATTTTTATAATAGTATCATATTATGTCAGTTCGTATTAAGTAGCCAAAAACTTACTTGGTAGATGTACGTATGTGTGTACATGTGTGTACATGTGTGTAATTTCAAAGAACAATGATTATTTTATTGTTATTGTCTCAAGTATGACATATTTATACGCATACAATTTTGGCACATGGCTGCATTACAGATAATCCTTACATAAAGTATGCACCTTAGCTACAACAAATTACAACTTCCTACCCCTAACTGATAAGAACCAAAACGACAATTTTGTTTGATGTTTGCAGGTGATGGGCATGTCAGGTTCATGACTATTCAGCAAATGGAGCAGATAATGATGTAATGGACAATTCACTAGTTGCTTAATTGGCTTCTGAATCTTATTTCAGATTCAGGAATAGTACAGTATTGCATTATTATCAGAAGTGGAAAGGTGTCAGCAGCAGAAGTGAGCAAGAGATCACAGAACACAACTCCTCAACATGATGTAGAACTGTTTTCTTCCAGGTTATGGCTTATCCTCTTCTGTTTATTCCAAAAAATGCATCTCAGAGTTTGTGTTTACCGCTGAATTATGAATGTGGAATGATACCATCTCACTAATCGGTATAAAGCTACTCTATCAATCTTGCTTGCATGTGTACTGTTCCATACGATAGGACGTAATACAGTTACTGTATGAATACATAATATATTATATACATGAAAGGCTACTGTGTGTGGCAGTAATAACTGCGAATGAATGAAACATTGAGAAACTAATGTCAATTGACAGATTATAAGGACATCATTCTTATCGTGGGAGCACCTCGTGCTGTGTATTTCAATACTGTAGGCTCAGAATTAGGCCCTAGGTGACCCATTAGCACCACACACGTACAGACTAGTGTCAATTGTCGACGTTGCATGTGATAGGATAGGATAGGATAGGAAAGCTTATTTATCCTGGGGAGGCCTTTAGCCAGAGGCTACTATTCTAGGCACCCAGATTAATCACAATACATAAAATAAAAGACTACAGTATAAAAGATTGATGATGATTGAAAGAATGATAATGTACAATGAGAATTAACATGCAACAAGAATATTTCTAGTTGATTTTACATAACATTTCTAGCAATATTGGAGAAATGATGGAGTGATTGTGCTTCCCTAGCTGATGATGGTAGTGTTCTCCATATACTCGCGCCAGCAAAACTAAATGCCTTCTGTCCAGATGAAGTCTTTGTTTGAGGAAGGTTGATTAGAGAGCGTGTCCGAGTGTTATGGTGGTGTGTGGGAGAGTGGAAAAGAGATGCCAAATAGGGAGGTGCTAGTCCTGATAGACACTTGAATACCATCTGGGCAAGATGTAGCTTTCTTCGCTTTTCTAGTGTGGTAAGTCCCAGATCAGCATGTAGAGCAGATGCAGAGTACCGGCGATCTTTGTTTAGTGCTAATCTACATCCATAGTTAAAAAGCCTCTGGAGACGTTGGCTGTCTTTTTTAGAGCAACTATGCCAAACAGAGCAACTATGCCAGGTGATGAGATTTGGCCTATGATATTTTAACAGCCATACCATGTAGTGCAGAACAAATCATGTGCAAGCAGTTTGTGTGGGATGATATGTACACTGTCAGGTGGTCATGCTGTGCTTGGTGTACATATGAACTACAGACTGTATGATAGGGTAGAGTCACCCCGATGGTCCAGATAGGATGTGGTATTCTTGTACTGGGTAAACTTTGATATATATTTATATTATTTATAATTATTGGTTGGTTCATGGCTAATCTCAGAAGCTTTATTTTGGCTGAGAGTTAGGAAATATGGACTGCATGTAAACAAATTGTGCTTGAAAATGTACACATGCGCACACATCCACACGTGTGCACATGCACATACAATGTATATGTACTTTCAATGTAAAGTTTTATTTATTGGATATGATAGTGTGCATGTGCAATAATTTCGGTAAATTTCTGTAAGGCATCATATAAAATTTGTACTTCCATGATTACAGTTTGGTATTATGTCAGAAGGGGGATTTAAAAGTGCTCATTGCAGCCAGCACCTCTACTGTTCTAGGAATTATGATGTTCAATGCTGAGCTGTGTGGGATACTGCCAGTGGAATATTGCTTCAACACACACACACACACACACACACACACACACACACACACACACACACACACACACACACACACACACACACACACACACACACACACACACACACACACACACACACACACACACACACACACACACACACACACACACACACACACACACACACACACACACACACACACACACACACACACACACACACACACACACACACACACACACACACACACACACACACACACACACACACACACACACACACACACACACACACACACACACACACACACACACACACACACACACACACACACACACACACACACACACACACACACACACACACACACACACACACACACACACACACACACACACACACACACACACACACACACACACACACACACACACACACACACACACACACACACACACACACACACACACACACACACACACACACACACACACACACACACACACACACACACACACACACACACACACACACACACACACACACACACACACACACACACACACACACACACACACACACACACACACACACACACACACACACACACACACACACACACACACACACACACACACACACACACACACACACACATTAATTCGTTCGTTTCGTTTTATTAAGTACGCAGTTTATCAAAACAGTAAAGGTAACAGGGAAATAGCTGGTGCTTGGATTTGATCTTGTTGGATGTAACTTGTAACATATTAACATTTGAATCACCAATAAATTGGTACTGTGTAAGATTTTGAATGTTAATCCCTGATTCATCAGTGATGAATTTCTCTCTGGAAAGCCTCCTAATGCGACATACATTGAGGACGCTGGGTCTTTATAGCGACATAAGAGGGATCCAAGCCCTTCCTTTTGTCTGCCAAAGCCTTTACTGTCAAGGTAGTTACTACCCTGCTTTCATTACATATCTTATTTATTGTCCGGGGCACAATAAATAAGGTACATAATAGAAAGCATGGTAGTAACTATAACCTATGGAGTTTCAACTAATGCCTGTCTCATGCAAGCACACACCACGCACGCATGCACGCACACACACACGCACGCACACACACACACACACATATTGATTCTTTAGTTCTCATCCACAGCTTGTTAGCAGAGTCATAGCATGCAAAGGAGACACATCAGTTGTCAGAAAATGTATCTCAAATACCAACAAACTCCTCTATCAATTCCATCTATTTTAATAAATATTTGTAAATTCCTTTTTCACTGATATTGCAAGTAACATGGTTATGTACATTATTATTATTGATCTACACCTGCCTGGTTTTGTAAACGAATTAATTTGAATTAATGATGATGCACATAATTATTAAGATGCAAGTGCGCATGTTTGTCTCACTAATTATGGCATGCTTTTAAAATGTTAGTGATACATGCGGTGAGAGGATGCACCCGAGACAAATGTACACAAGATATTGTGTTGTAGAATGTTGATATGAACTGTACATATGAAATGTATATAAACTTAACATTCCTGGGAAGTGTTAAGTGTGCTGATGTCTAACTTATTATAAGAACATTAATTTTGTTAACAATTTTCAGATTTTCAAATTTTCAAATGAAGAACATTAATTTTGTTAATTTTGTTAGCTAGGTAATGTATTACATTACAGTAGTTTCAAGGCATTAGATTCTACAATTATTTCTGCTGTCCATGGACCAACTAATTGCTTACCATTTCCCTACCATTTTGGGACATTGATGAATATAATACCTTTATGTGGTATGATTGAATTTTATGTAACCTTCTATTTAATATAAATACCACTTTTGCATTACTCATAATTAAATTCTCACTTCCAATTTTAAATGTATACATACATAAAATTATATAATATATATATATATATATGTATGTATGAGATTGTGACTCCGACATTGTAACAGATGGTCTATATCACATGAACAATGCACCAGAATAATCATAATAATATTATGCAATAAGTCAATTTTCAATTCTGCAGCCCTCAAAGGTACATTTTCCAGCATCCCCTGGACTATCACATATTTAGTCTGGTGTGCTAGACCTCAACCTCTCATTACCGCGCGATAACGAGAAGTTGGGTCTAGCGAGCCAGACTATCACATAGTGCATGATATGCATTATATTGCCCATTAAATATGTATAACACTTATTATTTTTATCGAAAATAATTATGTCATATGAATGATACTGTAACACTATAATATTGATTATAATACATACACTTAAATGATTTGATAATATAATAATACAATAATATACATAAATTACTGCTAACAATGTCAAGTGATTTGGGGGAAATGAAAATGACACTATTATTCCTCTTTATCTCAAGCTTCATGCGGGCTCCAATTCGTTATTCTTTACTTTTGCCAACTATTGATCCAGAAAGTACATTATAACAAACTAGTTACAGTACAAAAGTTTGCACATTGAATTTTCAATCATTTCTGGAGACCAAATCCACATTATAGTGTCATGTATGCACTTGCATGCAATTAGAATTGATTCTGGACCATGTTCATGACTGTTAATGTCCTAGCCTACCACTGGTCTAATACGCACTGTGAATGTGTTACTATGGTATGGAACTGACTGAGGATGCATAGGGAGTACATAGGGGGTGGGGAGGCATGCCAAGGAAACCCTATCCCATAGTAAGGTTGACATGGGCTTCATGTTTCCACTCATCTACTGAGTACTATCATTTGTTATACGTAATTAGTGGGACAATAACAAGCTATCTATAAACAATGGTGTGATCAACTTAGTACATTCCTAAGCTATTCACTGATGTCTAGAATACACTTGCATCTACTCTACAACTAACCACTTCCTGCAACATAACATATTTACAGATAGGCATGCATGTATGCATACAAAAGTAAATACACACACACACACACACACACACACACACACACACACACACACACACACACACACACACACACACACACACACACACACACATGCACGCACACACACACACACACACACACACACACACACACACACACACACACACACACACACTCACACACACTCACACACACACACACACACACACACACACACACACACACACATACACACACGCACGCACACACACACACACACACACATACATGTACATTAATTTTATATTATAATACATGGACAGGGATGTGGACATTACCCACAACTATCATTGAACAGGTTTAAGATAGAAATATGAAAGGATCTGACAAGGTAAATGGGATGAGATAAAACTCTGAACTAAGTTTACTGGGAGACTGCTCAGCCGAGTTATGGTGGTCTTCGGTTACGCCCACATAATTACCATTTCAGATTAATCAATTGATCAATTGATTAATCTGAAATGGTAATAACAAAATTTGAAACCTACAACCAATTTCCAACACCAGTAGCTACAAAATAGGTCTATGAGAGTGTACTACTATTGTACTGCTTACGTATTAATGCATACGTGGGTCTTCTATAGCTGCTAATCAGGGGATTCAGTTTGTCAACAAGTTCAAAAGTTACATCACAATTCTTCAAACAGATGTAATTAGTCTGAGATTGACTGGACCTACTAGCGACACAGCATGTATGGTGCATTGTACACATACACACATAGAAGTAACTGTAAGTAATAGCTATATCCTGCCTAGGTGTGTTGCAGCACACCGAAGCAGGATACGTACAGCTGACTCTTTTACCCTGGGGTGGTGAGTGACAATTATACTGCAGATATGCCCATAGCTCAATACAACATATTATATGCAATAGAAATGTGTTTACTAGTTTCCTGCCTTGTTCTCATGCAAATAATCCAACCACTGAAACCTGTCTGGTGACCTGTACTGTATCACCGACCTGCATGTGCTACATGGCTTATGTACATATATTACTCCCTTAATCTTAAACCAGGATACATGACGCTATAGCATAATTTAAACACTTTCTATCGTTAATGCACACTTGCAACTATCATTAAAGTATGTACAATAATTGCCAATATAGCAACTCATCATTCATCCATAATACAATGCTGCATTGGACCGTGTATACCATAATATTATTTTATACCTAATGTTTACCACCCGTGTAAAGGCAATACATATCGTGAATTGGCGATAACTGCCTAATGTAAACTAACGATATTAGGATGAAAACTGGAGTTATGATACTTTTATTTATATTCGATTGGAATATAACTACATGAGGAAAACTGCAGTTAAAACAGCCTTAGATAACCATACGTGGTGCCTCATGAAAAATGCATACCAAGGTCGGTGATAATGGATGAAAAGGTGTATTGTGCATGACCTAATACTAATAATTGCTAATGGGTATCTGTTTATGTCCATGATCGGATGTTAATTGCCATCAATCAGTTCACCAGAACTTTATGCTGACTCAACAGTTATCACGTGGTGTAGTACTTGATTAATGGTAAAGTAATTCCCTGAAGTAATCGAAGGACACAATTCTCTATCCCGTAACCAATAAGCTGCCACAACATGCGGTTACATATTAATCCACTCTATCATGTGGTGTGCATACGTGAAGTGTCAACGTACACCGCATATATCAGTTATTTGTCAACAATCCAATCTGTACAACTCACATTTGCGAGGACAATACTACAAAGTGCTTGGAAGATAACTTTGCTCATATATACCAACAGGTAAACCAAAGGCGTATCAACCAAATCACCATTTCGCATTAAATTGCGCAAGTACCCGTTCATCCACAGTCTCTTCGGACTCGCTCCACGTACTGGTGGCCATTTTCCTAACTTTATCAGAGTTGCGCAACCAATCGCGTGCATGGGTTCCAGTTTGACGGTTATGGAGACGGTCACTCTAGTGACTCGGGCCGGAGTTGAAACTTGTGGAAATTTATTCACTACTTCTTTTTCTCATTCGTAGCAGAGTTGCAAGAGGTTTCATTCCCGAGGATCGAGAACAAGAGACAACCGGACAACCAGAGTAATGTTCCTCTTTGGAATGTGTAGCACCAATGGCTTTCCACAGCGGTACGACTCTTTGCCCATCCACTCGGCGTATGAGGTATCACTGATATTCTGTCTCATCCTGCCATCAATGTACATCGTCTCTTATCTCCTTATGTGTAGAAACTTCAGAAGGTGATGTATGCATCGGACTATGTGCCCACTAACAGCGACGAACCTACCCTTACCATAGACGAGATACACGTTCAAGCCAGGAAACCGTTCACCATAATACCATTTTTGATCCGACGTTAAATGCGTAAGTGTGAGAGGGTGATCTACAAATCGGAGTGAAATATTATGTAAGTCGCCATTTTATTCACATGATTCTTGATGTGTATTTTGTCCACAGAACATATATTATGTGGTACAGTGGTTCTGACAGATTACCTCAGGTTCAAATCAATATTTGCCACTTTATCTATAATTGCAGCACAACTGGAGAGGTGGGGGTTGTGGGATGAAGCTAATATGTGTTCTGGTGCATAGAGCCAATTTAATATACAGATCAGGTAGACATAGTCTAATTAAAAAATGTAATAGGTTACAGAGAGTGTTCACTAATTTGCTGCCTACAGGTTCTATATCAATCAAATGCTCACCGATTACTAATAACCTAACCGAGAGTGTCTTCAGTAGGTCAAAAGGGCATTCTCACTGTACTCGATCATGGACTTATTCTTTTCTTCTGTTTTTTCCTTGGTGGTTTTGATTACAACTTCTTTCACCTTTCAGTTACTGGCACCAGTAAAATGGTTTATTTGCATTTGTACCATGAAGATTTTGACAATTGTATAGCTATTATGATGCCATGAGGTCATATCATATCATTGGTACATAAGACATATTAGTTAGTATTTGTTGTTCCATCGCCTTCAAACCACTCCAAGATCTTACACTGGGTTGCACTTAGCTAGTATTACATGATGTTATATCAAGACATAAGTCTTAGAGTATGTAATGATGTATATAAAGTATGGCTCCAAGCTTCCACATAGGCTGAAATTGTCAAACTATAATGGTGGTAGTTGAGTGTTGGCGATTACATCCTGTATGTTGCTGCTGCTAACCAGGAGTCAAGTGTTGTCAGTACTGTGGGTTCACAGACCATTGCTTTTCCATCCAATGTCAGAATACCAAGATTGCTATGTAGTTTGTTTGTCCTTGTTGACACATTAAGAATAGCTGTAGCTATTACTATTGCAAGTTGAATACAAACATTTATTCACTTTTGCATGGGATAAAGTTCCCTGGATCAGTCTATGGTAGTAGTTTGTAACGATCCTTTCTATGCAGGCCAGTGGCGGGTTAGTGATACGTAAAACATGGTTCACAATTTGATCACTGGGCCATCTAATTGTTGAAATTTTCTTTTGTACCACTGAGTGTCCCACTATATGCACACTACATTCAATGTAGATCATTATATCTGTGTACAGCTGGTGTACCCCTGCACACAAATGACATTGTCTTATCACACGTATATACAGTACATACTGGATGCAGATTGAAATTTAAATTTTTGGATGGTCACAGTAGCTTATTACTAATTTAGTTGCTGTGTGCGTTCCTCAGTATGATTGTTGGGTGTGGTCCCTGTATGTAGTTCTGGACATAGTTGCTGGGTGTGTATCTGAATGTATTTGTTGAGTGCGGTCTTAGACATGGTTACTGGGTGTGGTCTTGCATGTTGTTGCTATGTTGCTGTATGATATTCATAGTGAAGGTTTATACTCTGAAAACATAATTATCATGATACACTCCAGATTGGGTGTTTGTAATCAGTAATACGTCCTGCTACCTGTACACAAGTCATTCTGAAACAAATGTATGTGTTGTAACACTCATGTACAGTAGACTGGGAGGGTTTATGATACCATCTCAATGTTAACATGATATTGGACCATCTAGATATTTCAGGCCACACTTTATGATATGTTGGTCATGTGGTATTATTGCAGGGGACATATCCAGTGTCTGCACGTTATCATGAGTCCTGGCAGGATCAGTATTCCATACTAAATACATGTAGCATAATATCTGCCTACCCATAGGGTCAGGAAGGCTACTCTGTACTGTACATGTGTCAAGCTTGTGCATATACATAATATATACACTGTGTGCCTGCATGTACAGTACATCATAGTTTGCCCTTCACACCATCTGTACACCATAGATCTATGTACATGTCCACCTTTGTCTTAAGAGAATCTTGTTCAAAAAGGATTCTTCTGTTTGGAGTGCTGCATTTCAATGATCGAAGTGCACTGTACTGATAATGTAGACTGAGGACAGTGAGACCTGTCTATACAGACTGTGGTTGGGATGGGGAAGGGTCTCTGTAGGTTGGTGGTGTTTGACAAGGAACTGTTACAGTTGAGATGAATCAGCTTACTACGTACATGCTTGTACAATAATACAGACATGCACATACCCATCAACATCAACTATGCAGATTACTATAATATCTGTGTACAGTTGCAGAAGGTGTACCCCTAACTGATTTAACTAGCTGCTAGCTATAGTTAACCTTGTAGTTTATAACTCTTACCAAATAAGGTGATGATTGTCACTATCTTTGATTGTACTCATGATAACAATAACGATCCATGTTAAATGTGCTGTACCTTTGTACACAAATATATTGTTCTATTATACGTACATACAGTACATAGTGGATGCAGATTGAACTTCAAATTTTGGGATGGTCACAGTAACTATAACCTTTTAATGATAATAGTTGCTGTGCATGTTCCTCAATATCATTAGTGGGTGTGGTGCCTGAGTGTGTATAGTTGCAGCACATAATTGCTGGGTGTGTATCTGAATGTAATGTAATATATGAATTAACCACCACCTCTACCTATAATAAGGACAACATCCAGTGTCTCAATTTCTCTCCAAATAGCATTCTAATATACTAACCCTCCATAGTGAGGACATGGCAGTGTGGAGGTCCCTGGTGACTGTGTCTGAGATTCCGTTACACAATGAAAGAGCATGCAACTGATACTATTATAATATACCTGTATGGCATGTAATGGTCACAGTACACCATGTAGTAGGGCTCCATGTTAAGTAAACTCAGCTATTATTTAAAGTGTCAATTTGAATGTGTAGTGCAGTATTGACTAATTCATGTACATTGTCATATATACGTACTTCCTCAATTTCTTACCCTGCATGTCTGCCACTTCACTATACCCTCTCAATTCTCCTTATTTATGCTTACCTCATCAACACCTGCTCAAATGACAACAATATAGATTGGTCCAAACTACTCCTTGTATAATGTGCATGATTTTGCATGTGTGTAGCGCTGTGTGTGCCATATTCTTAGATCCACAGCTGAGAACCAGTTAGTGTACCATTCAACATATCTTGTGCTCCAGTGGGTGTGGCAGTGGCAGCTGGTCCTACCCACCCTTCCTGCCAGTGGGTGCTCAAGTCATGAATGTGTGACAACACCTCTCCCCTGTATCCCACCCACCCCACCACTCTGCTTACCCGCCTGCTTGTACTACATGCATGTTCTTGGTAGTCCTCAGTGTAGCAAGTGTGTCAGTTGCTGTTGCCACAAGAGAGTGTGCCAAGTGGTGTATGTTAAGTGAAGGATGTACTATGAAATTGTAATATTGATTTTCTATCAATGCTTACTACATGCTTGCACATTATACAGACATGCACATACCCACACATGCAAACACACTTAGACACAACATGTGCACACACATGCACACACGACACACACACACACACACACACACACACGCACACACACACACACACACACACACACACACATTCACTGTATAGTTCTCATTCATATAGTCTGCGAGTAGAGTCAAAATCCATGCATCATAAAGACACAGCTACAGAATTTGGTAATAATTTGTTACAAAAAGAATACTTTAAATTAATTTCTGAACTTCTATATTCCCTTTAGCAAGTAACCTGATACTATAATATTACGTACGTAATATTTATTTTATTATATAATACTAGTACTAATCAGAAACAATAATAATTATAATGTATCATTAATTTTATTATGGTTATGTATATATATAGCATGCATATGAGAATTATTGTTGGTACATATTTACATAATATACGTACATATAATATTATATTTATATAATATGATTTGTAGGTATACGTGTAATTTAATTATATATAAATAAGTTATAAATATTAACTAGAATTATTTTCAAGCAAAATTGAAATAAATGTGTGCAACAATGATCAATCAGTCAGTCTGAGAGTGCATGCACCATCCAAATATCTCTAGTTCTTGGTACTTTGTTTTGAAGGATCTGGTGTGATCTACACATCACAAAACACTCCTTGTCATTATTCCAAAAATGATTCATCTTATTGTCATCCAAACACATGACTCCATCAAATGTCAGAAAGTTGTAAATATCAAGCTTTTCTTTGCTGCAACAATAAGTAAGACGTGAATTACATAGAGGTAGGTCACTATCACCGTACACATGCAGCACTTCTTACCTTATTGTGGAGGTATTGAAAGCTGGTAAAACACTCACATCCAATAGATCTTTACGTTCCATGGAGAGTGACATAGTTTGTATACCTTTCTCCATGGCTAGTGTCAACAAACCAGGTAGATGCTTCATAGCATGTACAGAGCTGACATAACCTCTCAACTGTGATCCATGACAACTGATCAAGCAGTAAACATCAAGGATGTGCTGTAAACAAAGTGTAATGATATATAGTATACTAAGATGTCCTCGAATACTGAAGGAGAAATACAGCGCATAGGTGTCATTTATAATAAGAAGATTTAGCTATACACACGGATAATAATAAAATCAATGTTTTCTCACCTTAGGACCAAAGTGGATCAGACATTCTCCAAAAGGCTTCATCCACTCAAGATGAGAAGCATCTCCTACCCAGCAGCGGAAAGCAGTAGAGGATGCTGGATGTCGTGCACAGACATCAATTACATTGTTGGCTTCCTGTGATCCTGTGTTTATAATAACAAACAGTAAACATGAAACACATAACAGCTGTTACATAATGACAATGTACAGTCAGAGCAGATGAACTGACACAGTGAAGTGTGCTTACAAGGTGGAAAAGCATGTGTACATGGACATGTCATGCACACACTCACATACACAGTATGCATATAGAGACATGTCCAGACTCAGTAATGATTATTGAAATGTCCTCATAAATACGCACCAACATATAATCATGCATAAATGGAACAAATCTTACATTACATTAACTATACAACTGCTACTCACATAAGAGTGAAATTTAAATGTCCTCAAACATAGGTCAACAATACACAGATTTACAATCCACTCAATGCACACACACATACTACAACACACCTGGATGGATGGAATCATACACTATGGTCATTAACTCCTTGTGTCGTCTCTGAGATACAGCTGAAGTAACATGTGACATGAACAGGTTGCCAAAAATGGTAGAGGATAAATCAGCTATGGATAACTTCCTCAATCTGGTGGCTTTCAAAGTGTCCTCAATAGGTCTCCATTTTTCCTCATCAAACACAATGTTGCCATTCTATAGATATTTGAACATAAAACAAGGAAAGAGTTCAAAGTGCATACATTAAGTACATGAAATGTACGATACTATCAGCAGGAAAAAAACGTACTACAGGTGCATTCATACCCATATATGGACCATAAATATGTAGTCAACACATCCCTGACCCGTAAATGGGTGATCCATACTTCTCTACTACTCATACAGTAGGTATTAAAAAAGAATATAGTACAATAAAAGAATGATATTATTATGCAGTTTAGCAGCAGTTATGTAGTACGGCACAACTAAACAAATATGACTATTCAAAAGCAATGTTTAAACTACAGCCAAATCATGAGTGAATTATGATCAAAATATGATAGAACTACAAGTGAACTAACTGAGCTGCTCAAGTATAACATAGCATTGCCACTGTAGTCTAACAATAGATACACCAAAATAAAGATGAAAGACAGAGAGAATGGCTATGACGGATCAATGGAAAATGATAGAATTACGGTTACCCCATGATCAAGTTATGGTAAGGTTACAAATCGCTCTGCAAAATGATTATATTATGCTACAGGGCAACTACATTAGAGGCTGGAAAAAAAATTCCCTAATTTGAAAAACTATGTATGATACAATTATGATTTAACTACAACTGCAGTACATTCACAGTAGTCTGATATTCACCGTAATTACAATTGCATAAGTATTGAGCAGGTTACCGCAATAAATGCATTATGTACCATATTCATGGTTGTGTAATCACAATTATGGTACAAGTGAAACCAGTTGGCAGACATTTTAGAGCACACAAGGAAGAAGACATCTTCTCTACAGCTGAACACCTGTAATTTGACAACTTGATGTGCTATTTCTAACCTATGTCATGAAGAACAATGCATCAATGTTTAAAATTGATAATCAATCCTTAACCCTTTATCGTGGATGAGCCACTATAGTGGCTTGCGCGTGACTATCATTTGTTGTGGGAAATGCCGTATTATTACATAATCGTTATCGTGGATAAGCCACTAAAGTGGCTCGAATTTTAAAGATCGTTTTAAGGGCGAATCTAGCCTATTTCAGTTAAATTCGTTCTACTGACGTTTGGTTGAACCATAAGTAGCTCGAGCAAAACACTGAAAAATATACACCTCCTCATGATTACTTACACGAGATAAAATCTTGAAGATATAACTGTCCTGTCATACGCGCGAGAATCGAACATAAGATTTCGCATACAAGGCCCTCCAAAATATCGTTATTAGTTATTATAGGACACAGAAAAGGCAGCCTCAACGTAGTAACCTTAGATAAGTCTCGAAGTAAGACTCCTAAGGAGGTAGCGGAGCAATTGGAAGAGAGCGACTGGGAGAATTCTGACGGAAGCTCGGATGAGGACGACGATTTTTTCATCCCCGAGTTTTCCCCTCTCAATATTGCTTCCAATGACCATCTCGAACTGGCAGAAGAGTCGGAAACAGAGACCTTACCACAGCAAAAATGACACTGATGCCACGTATAACTCGTATATTCTCGTTTATTATCGCATAATAACCACATAACACCGTAAACTGATACGGTACGGTGTTATTTGATATACCATTATAACACCATTGTAATGTGTACTAGAGCTCTGAAAATTATGGACTGTGACAACATTGCCATGTGTAGCCTACATATAAAATTTCAATAAATTGCGCTTAACTTCGCTTATCTCCCACAACCACAAGTTGAGCCACTATAGTGGCTTATCCACGACAACGCATTTTTTGGCGTGCGCAAATTCCACGTTAAAGGGTTAAATCTATCATAATCACTGTTATGTGCAGATTGTGTTGTTGTTTACTGTTATTGTGGTTTAAAAGGATCATAGTTGTGGTGAAATGATTAAATAGTTTTTAGGAGAAAACACAAATATATGGTCACTATGGAACTATAATAATATAATACAAATATATGAATACTACAGAAATGTTTGCCTCTACCATACGGTTACACTGCGTTATGATAAGGAATTCTTTGATTCCTACCATACATGTAGGCTTATACTATACAATACATCTAGTCCATCCAGTGGAATTGTTACTATTAGTACTGCCAGATGGTATGATGAACCAGCACCATATTTGGTAAGTGTTATTAAAACTACAAGGTTAACAAGTCAGCCAACAATGAAGTAGCCACAAACAGTAAGCATATTGTAGGACAGACATAACATTGACTATTACTAGTGTGGTAGGGAAAACAAGTGGAATCCATCACGTTAGGCATTAAAACAAGCACTCACCTGTTTGGTGTTATGGTCTAGTTGCAAGGTGTGCAATGACTCCATCTTGTTGCTGGATAATAAAGCTTCTTGGAGGAGGACCGGGGAAGAGGAGGACACTTTTAGTACTTTCATTTTGCTCTCGGTAATTGATGTAAGGACTTGTGCAGTAAACTGATCCGAGAGTGGAGCATTATTACGTCCAATGGTCAATTCATACAAATCAGGCAGAGCAGCAACCACACTGGCTGTTCTGTCTGCACTTGGTAGAGTTCCCTGAAATGAGACAACAACACACAGTCTTGTGGTAATGTCATGTACACATAAAGCTTACAATAGCCACTTGAAACCAGGTTACACTGAGAAAATAGTGACAAAGGAGAATTGTACTGTGTAGGCTGAACCATCCAATGCCATACTGAAATACATACCATACAAAAACAAAATACCCCAGTATTATAAGTATAAAAATTGTGCATATGAAATTATAGGGAATTTCAAATAACGGGCGATGTTGGTAAGGTGATAATCACATTTTGATACAAAAAGTAGGGAAACATACAAGTGTTCATTACCTCTGCTGATCCTTTTAAATTACTGTCAACAACAGAGAACCTCAAGTACAGGGTCCTTAACTTCAGGCACCTCTCAAGAACACTAGCGACTGACGACAAATCTAAAGGGATGCATGCACAAAAGGGAAATGTAATTGTACATCAAGTGATAGTTCCAGTGGATTAGTGCAAATAACAATTATTTGGATTTGAATTTCAATGGTAACAGTCAAAACATAGGTTATACTAACATAATATAAATCAGGCCATTGTTACTAGTGAACACAAATAATTATGTATCTGTCAGAGAGATATTGTCAATGGATAAATTCCTCAATGGTAATACTCATAAGGAAGACCTGTACAAAATTAAAACTGCATGCAATTGGTCAATTTTGCTGTCATATGTGTAGAATGCTTAAGGTTTTACGCAGGGTGATTTGAAATGCTTTGGAACACTGTCATAATGGTATGGATTTAACACTCTCTTTCACAATCTGTGGAGATTGATAGTATGGTCAAATCCAATGAAGGGACACTTTTATTTGACCAGTTAGTTACACTTACCTGAACTAGATATTGATCCTCGAAGATGTAAAGAGTCCAAGTAGCAATGGTGGGAATAGTAATTGAAGAAGTGATGTAGCTGGACACCGGGTGAGAGGTTCACGGCGAGTTCTTCAATCCCCATTCCAGTTTGTGCCATGCACCAGCCAGTGCACAGTAGTAGGTAGTTGTCACAACGAGGTAGTGTTAGGTGGGAGGAGAATGTTTTTGTCATGACTTCTCTTGTTAGCTCTTCATTCCTGCTTTCATACAGGATAACGGGCAGAGTGGACTGGTGCAATGCTGCATTCTCTTTCAGTAAAAAGCGCATAAGTTGGGAAGAGTAGTTTTGATCTGGGAGATGTGTGATTCCTGCAAAGAACTGGTACAGCAACAGTCGCTGATCCTTGGTGGCATCTTCAGCATCACTGAGCAAGCAGTCGAGTGCATCTTTTTCACGCTGCTTGTTTGGACCCTCTGGCAATTGATCCAGGTACTGCTGCAAATGTGGAGGATATGGCTTCTTGGATACGTCTGGAGCACATTCCTGAAGAATCTTGATCTGTTCCTCTCTGTCAAGGAGGTTCAGTTCCAATGCAGCGAGACAGCATTGAACAGATGAGTGGAGATAGTGATGGCTGCCTCTCTCCACGCCCATGGCATCCAATTGACTGCAGCTCAGGAGAAGGTTGTATCCACTAGTGGGGAGCTTGATCCCAAGACGCTGGAGGTCATCATCGCTGAAGACAAACTGGTTTTTCCTCACTCCTTCCAGGGCTAGCTTTGCCATGTTGCCGAAATCCTCAAAGTGAGGACTGTTGAGGATGTCTTCAATGGAGGAAACACGATCTCGCACACTAACCCTCTCTTTTAGGTAGCGGTTGCTTGCCAGGACTAGGAAATTCAAGTACACTTCAGTCACAGTGGAAGGGAGTGAGCCGACTGTTTGATACACAAAGCAGGCCATAGACAGCACCATTGGATACATGCAGAGGTTGGACAAATCGGGACGCTGGGAAAGGAGATCAATGAGGAGAGAGGATTCCTTCTTGTCATTGTGGAAGTAGTTGTTCACGAATTCTTTTTTCTGCTCAATGGAGAAGGGCGCAATCTCTATTCTTCGATTCACTTTTTGATACAAAGATTCAGCTGCAGCATGGCGTGAAGTTATGAGCACGGAGGATGCTGGGAGCTCATCACCCTTGATGATGCTGTCCAGGAAGGAGCAGTTTTGGGGGCGCTCGTCCCATCCTTCCAAGAGGAGCAGAATTCCCCTTCCTTCGGAAAACTCCTCTGCAAGCTTTTCAAATTGCTGAAGGTAACCTGGAAGATGTACGAGGAGGTCACTGAAGCTGGTACATCCTGCTCTTGGCAACAGGCGGAGATAAACCATGATGAGCACTTCAAATTCTTGGAGGATCCTCCCTGCTGCATATTCCTTGCAGAGGTATCGCGCAGTGGTTGACTTCCCAGATCCGGGAGCTCCCTCCAGCAAGACAATCTTGCGCTCTTGCTCACCAGGATTGTAACTCAGAATATCTCGGGTGCTGATGGGAACATAGCGATTGGACTCCCTGGTCAGACTGGTGTAGGTATCATGGGAACCCAGTGCTATTGGACGGCTATCTTTGATGTTGCAATCTTCCTCAGCCTCAAGGAGATGCAGTTGAATGTAAGTTAGCTGTTTGTTGTTCTGAATCAGCCAGGTGTCCTCCACCGTCTTCATCTGCTCATAGCGTGCTCCAAGGTACCTCTTGTATCTCATACACAGTTCTGATGTGTACTGTAAAAAGACAAATGGAACATAATTCGTCGTACACTCCCTACTGAAATAGCAGCAGAAAACATAACTTAGAGTGAACTTTACGTATGTACATGGTATGAAAAGCAACATGGCAAGCTTTCTGATACATGTATTTGTTAGCCGTCCAAAGTTCAAAAGTGATTTTGTTGCCAACGTCCAGCTCCCGATATGTCTTATAGACATGATATCCCCTAACAGGAGTAACAACATGTAAACTAAAGGTGGCGGCCATGTCCCTTTCCAACAATTCTAATTATTTGCCACTTCCTATAATTTTTTGTCAGTCACTATGTTGCTTCCATAACACCTCTAATTGATGACCTCCTGCAATTCACTTTGGCGAAAAATTAGAGAATATACGGTATTTTATACCTGGTATGCAGTATACACAGTTGGTATAGGAATGTAGGATTACAGTGTGATGGAGACCCCAAGCCTACAACTGTAATAACAAAGCCCAGGGTGAGTTTACATAACATGACCACATATGCAAACAATGAATTCCTAACATACACTAGTGCACAGTGGATCCCTTAGGATATACCCTCCATGCTGGAATCAAGTATAAAGGACTACTGCACTGCTTGGAACTATGGACAATGAGGTCAGATACTAACTCACTTTAAGTGTATTCCCCTGTGGTCTGTCAACAGGACCTGGTATATCATGAGTGCTGGGGGATTCTAATAATACAGGAAAAATGAGAGTGTTAATTCCTATAAATACGTATATACTATCATGTCAAATGTTGTACATAAATATCACAATGTGTGATTTCAATGGCATTATTTAGAAAATACGGTTCCAATCATACAAAACTGAATTATCAATGGGCATAGAACAGGAGTACCTGTAACAGTGTCAACTATTATCAACAAACCGGGAAGGGCCCTTAGTGGGTGAGACGCTGCACTTAACAATAATCAAATATGTCCACCAACATAGTTATAATGAATTTCTTACTAAAATTCTCCAACAGAATTAATGTCAAGTTCACAAAAGTGCTTAAAGACACCTGTAGAATACCCTAATGGGTTGGGTGTTTAGTTGTCTCACCGAAAATTCCAACAATCTGTACCAAACAATGTACTTGAAATGTGTATGCCATTTTTGTAGTTATAGGAAATGCATACACATTTTGATAAGGTAGCTAACTCAATTTCTCTATGGAAGCACTCGTAGAAGGATCAAATAAAACATGTATCGAAATGACATTTTGAGATGTTGAGTAGAGTATAGGGTAAACAAGAGCACAGGTATCCTGGTACTCGTCAGTACCAGTAAAACACAGTCAATACTTCATACCAATTACCTCTCAATAGCTTCCTTATCTCCTTGGCTACTTCAATCAGCTTTGGCCTGGTATCCTTCCCTAACTCTTCCAGACAATTACAAAAATTCTTTAGTCTCTCCTCGGTATACCATGATTCAGCAAATTGGTACCATTTTTGAAATGCTTCAAAATGTTTCCCATTCCCATTTAGAGCTCTGATTTCATCAAAGTTTGGTTTATCCAACAGCTGTGGCTTCCATCCAAACAGCTTTGCTGCCAACTCATTGTCAATAGGTAAGTTCTCCCTCAGATAGGCATAACGCTTGTGCAATGCGGTCTTGACTGGATTGTCTGTGAGTGGAAGGAACTTTGGAAGTCAATAATCTATACAGTGTCACACAGTACAGTGTGTGTGTACACAGGTACAGTGGAACCTGTCTAATCCGGCATCCGGTGGGGAATGAGAAATAGCACTGGATTAGCAGGTTGCTGGATTATAGAGGTTTTTTATATCGGCATTCTTAATTCACGAAGTTATGATAAATGAATACGTACCATTTTCAAACATAAATAGCCATTATAAATGCATACAATATTATGTACGTGATAAAATATTTTTCCAATCATTTCCATACTATGAGATCTATGACGAATCGCATGTACAGAGCACTTGCGTCCAAATATTACGTCATTGTTTAACTCTAGCTTCTCTTCGTATTTCGTACAACATCACATATATGCTTGAGACATAGTCATACACTGATACAGTAGATACTAGTTTCGGTGTCCAACCAAGTATCAGACCAACCAGAATTCTAAAAAGCTGCATTCAATAAGCTATTTTCATAGATAATTGGTTACAAAGAACAGCAAATGGTATAAGACAATATACATAATATTTTGATGGTGATCATGATATAACTAACTTCATTTCTCTACCCAATCTCTAGTAGAAGGTTTGATTCAAACATGTATTGAAATAACTCTTCAAGGTATTGAGTATGCCCACACCCATCCATACACATATCCCTTCTACGTACACACATTTCCAGGAAATGGGTACGGCTGTTGATGAGTCAGTTTTGTATAAATGACATGTACATACGTACTACACATGCAATATGCGAGTGCATGACACCATAACCATTGTTACAATTGGACTCTGCAACTCTTCACTTTGTGTATTATATGACTATATGATGATAACTGCATTACAATTAGTAACACACACACACACACACACACACACACACCAGTATAATAAGGTACACAGTAAGTAAACAGTGTTCATAAATTGTTAAATTGTTCTTAGCTCGATCCAACTTCTGTGTACAACGAGGCCATTGACTCACCATCCTGCTGGGTAACCTGTAACTTCTTCTTTTTACCCTTTCCTTTACCACCACTTTGGGGGGTCCTCTTACGTCCAGATGACATTCTCAGTGACCAATAACTGTGGGAAGACAAGGTGCAGCAGGTGTTGGACAACCTGTGTGGACAGGATAAACACAAACGTCATGAGCACTTCCGTCGGGTGGTAACAAATTAAAGCATACATGATTAAAGTTAGGTAATTCGGGACACCGGGCGATGTGGGAAGGGTTCCTTGAACAGTGATAATGTCGGGTTATGTTTGAGAGTCTACCATATGTCAATCCCCTGTAGCTATGTGGAGGTAGCTATATAGCTATCGTTGACAAAAATTCGTCCAAAATCGCCCCGTATTACCTTTGTCCTGGCCAGAAGCGGACTTTCAAATAGAACAATGAAATGATCTGATAGTTTGTAGGGAGACGAACCTCGTGAATTACAGACTATTTCTCCAGATCAGATAGTTCCCTTCGACTCTAGAAAAGCCCTCTTGTCAGAGATGTGGATTACGCAACATCCGGTCACGTGTACTCCCTGTGATGCATCATAGATAGTGGGGTATAGAGTATCTATGGATGCATAGATATGGAAGATCTATGGCTGAGGCATATATAGGTAAAGTATAGTTCTTAGGATCTATAGCTATGGATAAAGCACCCACTGAAATCCCCTTTGATCTCCCCCATCCTCCTGAAAGGACTGAGAAGAAAGGTTACTTCGCTTCAAAGGATGGTAGACTGCACTGATATCCTTAGCGACAGCAAATCGCAACTTCGTACCCCTAACTGATCATGATACCAGCAAAAACGACAATTTTGTTTTCTGTTTGCAGATGATGGGCATGTCAGGTTCACTACTGTTCGGCGAAGGGATATTGACGAAATGATATTGATGTGATGGGCCATTCACTAGTTGCTTAATTGGCTCCTGGATCTCATTTCAGATTCAGGAATAGTTGGATCACACAACTCCTCCACACGACGTAGAACTGTTCCTTTCAGGCTATGGCATGCGCACATCCCCTTTTGTTCATTCCAAAAAAATGCATCTCAAAGTTTGTATTTACCGCTGAATTATAGAGCAAACTATTTCGATTGGTGTCCTCGCTGACCCCCCCCCCGACGATCTCCACGTGGAACAGCTCCCACTGTCCTCATATTTCGATGAAGAAAAGACGTTGACTCGCTTCAGATGGCATGTACGTGCTCACCTGTTCAGTTCTAACTTGAATAGCCACCAACGTGACGGTCACTACTGGCACTCCCTCCTCCTGTGTCTAAAGTAGATGTGTTATTCCCCCAACAACTGGTAAGTATGAGTGTGGAGATAGTCACGACACGATGTGGAATGATACCATCTCACTAATCGGTATAAACCTACTCTATCAATCTTGCTTGCACGCGTACTGTTCCACGCGATCTATAGGACGGAATACAGTTACTGTTACAGCAATGTTGTCACTTGTATGTAATCCTGGTTAACCCCCTTCCACAGTGGACATAGATTTCAGAGAGTTCCACCACACATGAAGGGCTACTGTGTGTGGCAGTAATGACCATAACCGAACAAAAAGTTGAGAAACTAATGTTGATTGACAGATTATAAGGACATCATTCTTATCGTGGAAGGACCTCTCGGTGTATTTCAATACTGTAGACTCAAAATTAGGCCCTAGGTGCCTATTAGCACCACACACATGCAGACTAGTGTCAATTTCTCTGCCAGCATTGCATGTGATGAGATTTGTCCCCGTGATAATTCAACAGCCATGCCATGTAATGGGGAACAAGTCATGTGCAAGTACTTTGTGTGGGATGATATGTACACTGTCAGGTGAACATGCCGTCCTTGGTGTGTATATGAACTACAGACTGTGTGATAGGGCAGAGTCACCCTGATGGTCCAGATAGGATGTGGTGTTCTTGTACTGCAGGGTAAGCTGCTAAACTGTGAGGCTACATTTAATGCACCAATAGGGAATGCATTATTGTTACCATGGGATGGCTTGTTGGTATTCTCATATTCCTCAATAATTATATTCAGAGCACAACTTTTCATGGATTAAGCAGACTAGTTGACCCATATCCTTGATCATCTTGGGACACTTGTAGAGCAGATTATAACTTGGTGCGAAAAATATTATACATTGTGTTCATAATTGTACGTGTGTGTGTGTGTGTGTGTGTGTGTGTGTGTGTGTGTGTGTGTGTGTGTGTGTGTGTGTGTGTGTTAATAGATACCTATAGGACAGTACTTTCACATACCCATTGTTTTCATGCACATACATGTATATATGCATGGATATGTGACCATACATAAGAATAGTGGTCTTTTGGTGGGTTGACAAATTGTGGCGTACCAAACAAATCAACAGAAATTCATCAAAATGACGGATTTTGTTTTTCCCATAAAAGTACTAACGCAGGTAGGACATGTCAGCATCGAACGCGGAAACCAATAACTTGCGGTTTTGTTGTTATGTAAACAATTGAAGCACCTAATTCGGGGGGCGGGTCATGAGCAGTCACATGATAATCGTGCTTCTACAAGAACCGTCATAACAGAATTCACAAAATTTGCCGCTAAAGAAGTAATATTCTCTTCTAAATCGCGTTCATATGTAGATATAGGATAGCGAATCGCCTTGAAGATAAACGTTGGGCACTTATCGTGAGACTAACTGTACTGGGATTTTGTCAGGTAACAATGACGTAATGCTTAACTCGTGACATGTGCGTGACATGGACATATCACAGTCGAGTTTCTAGTGTAGTAGATTCTACTGCCATTCCGGTGGGTTTTTTGAAAGATAAGAAGCTATCATCAACGAGAAAATGTTCTTACAAGGTAAATCTAAATTCTCACCGTAAGGGCAGTTTATATCTATTATTGTTGTCGAGATGTCATAATCAAAGGCCTTTTCTTCTTCTTCCTATACGACAAATGCGGTGACATCTCGACAACAGTGATGGATATAAACTGCCCTTACAGTGAAAATTTAGATATTAACTTTGTCTATCTTTTCATGCTAAATAATATGCAACAGCTTTCATTAGACCCACCGGAATTGGAACATTAGCCCTTTTCATATGGTTTATTGGAGCCGCAATTTCACCATTAATGAAATAAAATATCCATATTCGAAATCCGAAATGCAAAGTAGAAGAGTGTATAAAGAGTTCAGGTATAGTTGTTGAGCTGAAAACGTCAATTGCAGAGAAAAACTGGCATATCAAAATCATCCTAAAATTTTGTGGCCATTTTGTCAACGGCAACGATGTTGACATGTCATACCTGTGTAATATCTCATCTTCTATGATTCTCTAAAGTTTGAGCCCAATCCAACCAACCTTTGTCGAGCTATGAGGACTTTTATGCCACTTCGCGATTCGTGTAACACACCTTTTTTGTATTCTTATTACAGTGCTGCATAATAAGAGTTGATGACGCCATAAACACATGAATGAAATCTTTATAAGTGCTATACTTCTTTCCGAAAGTGAAACTGAAAATGTGCAGTTATGAAAATTCCAGGGACTAATTCATGTGTAACTTTGGAATGGAAAAAGCTATTGACACGCTATTTGCACCATTTTATAGAGCATTGGAAGCGTGCTCCAGTGATACTAAAAATGCAAATTCGGCGAAACCCTCCAAAAGACCTCCTTTTTGAGTATGGTCACAGATGGTAATTGCTCGTGGCATATCTCGTATATCTAGTGTGTACGTAGTACGTAGTACAGTAGTACCAGTTACTTCCACTTTCTGTACATTGCCACTGATGAGGACAACTATATCATTGTCCAATCATCTAGCAAGCAATTATCATTTTTTCTGTTGGCGAAGATGATTATATCTATACTCTTGGCTTAGCCACACAGGGTTTTTGCATTCTCACTTATGTTCATATGACAACAAAGTACATGACATGTGTGGCTCTGCTGTATGGATGTTGTTCACAAGCCAATCCTCTTCACCTAACTTTTACAAGTGAGTGTGTGATTTGTGTGGAGGTGAGGGTGTGGAATAGTAAATATCCATGTATGCACATACATCAGATCCGCATAATTCTTGTACTACATATGAATCCTAATCTGTGTACTACATGTATTACGATTGCACCCACATAATATCCAATATACTTTCTTTTTTTAACTCTCACAAGCAAAATAGGCATAATATTTGTTGGTGTTGGTGGCTAATAGTATACTTCTTACTATGAGGGTTAAGAGATAAAGATATGTTGTGTTTTTGTATAAATAGCTGGTGCACACATGATGAGATTCGTATTTGATCACATCATTATTATTAATATTAACTGGAATTATAACAATTCAAATTTGATGTATAAAATTCAATGCCCCAAAGTGGGGAAAGGTAGTCAAAGTCTGATCCCTGGCCTGATATATGTTTGGAATTGTACAGTCTAATATTACCAGCTACATGCATAATTAAGCTAGTTAATATGCAATTAAGCCACCATTAATACTGGAATATCATATTTTTAATTAGACTCATTTGACAGGAGTATTCGCCCAAGACAGATGTCCTAAAATATTAGTGGGTGTGGTGCCTGGATGTGTCTGTGGGTATGGCTATTGAGTGTAGTCCCTGGACATAGCTGTGGGGTATTATAGTTTGGTAAGGCTCATAATATGTATCATTGCAGTGAAAACCTATGTACTGTATGGAATCACCCGATCTGTATACATGTGTGTATACTGTCCACAGAACTTACATCATTAATTTTATTCCATTTCAAAATGTTGTTATACAGTACGTATGTACTAGTGCTGCCATGATAATCACAATACACCATATATCGCTAGTATACATAAGGTTCTTCAATAACAAGTGTCCACTCAAGTCATTGTCCAGCTGCAGTGCACAGACCTGTAACTTTTGAGTAATGATTGATTGTCACAAGTCAATCGATCACATCTGGTAGGTAATGCAGCTAAGTATCTACATCCATATCATACAACTCGGAGGTGGGTTCAAACCTATACATACAAATGTATAATAGTAGAGTCTTGTGATACAGAACTCCCTGTATTTCGGCCACACTATTATGTTGACGTTCAGTAGATGTTTATCCACACATCCTACAAATTACTGGTAGCATCCAGGGCATGGTTGCTGTGTCCATTCTTCATCATGATTGTTGGGTGTGGTCTCTGCTTGTGGTCCTGGGCATGCTCATCACACCATCTGTACCTGCAAAGACCTGTGTATATGTCTACCTGTGTCTGACTTTAGACTCCATTTGTGATAAAACTCATCACTATTGCTGAGTGTGCTGCATTTTAATTGTTGTACTCTACTGATATTATAGACAGTGGGGCCTGTCTATGGAGACCACACATAAGATTGGGTAGTAGTCTCTGTAGGCTGGTGGTGTTTGTAACAACATGCACACGCATGCATGTACGCATGCACGCACACGCACATATGCACACATACACACACACCGACACACATACACACACACATGAACACACACGCACGCACTCACATGTAAGTACACACACATGCACACACGTGTGCACACACATAAATAAACACACACACACATGCATGCACGCACACACACGCACACACACACACACACACACACACACACACACACACACACACACACACACACACACACACACACACACACACACACACACTTGTCTTCTCTTGTCTTTTCCACTGCCATAATCTGGTCACGTGGCCCTACACAATAGAGGGAGCAAAAATTGAAAAGTTTTCTCTATGGGCAGCCATTGGTACAGAGAAGTTAATCTGATTTCTGCATTTGTGGACAGCTAAGCCCCCTTACTTTGATACTCGTATTAGTGGCATGTCTGGCACTTAACAGAGTCTTGTTTTCTATTGTATGATAAAAACAACAACAACAACAATCATAATAAAATTAATATAGGCCTGGTCACTAAGGTTAGGAGTCCAAACCTAATTGTGTTCCCTGTTGGGACAGTTAACAAGAGCCTAGCCTCTGCTGTATCAAAAGGGAAAACTACTGAGGCTCTCCTGTGGCTATCTTAATGTGCCAGCCTAGGTCCTTCAGGAAAGTCCTTCATGAAATTATATCATCATTATTGAACTTTGTGTGCTGTTTACAAGTGAAGAACATGACAGGTTCATGACTGTTTAAAGTTCCGGATCCTGAATCTCGTTTCAGATTCAGGAATAATGTAATATTGTATTTTATTCAACATGAAAAGCAGCAGATGCGAGCACGAGAGCACAAAATACAACTCCTTAACATGACATAGAACTAAGGCTATGGCACACCCTCTTCTGTCCATTTCAAATATATATATATATATATATATATATATATATATATATATATATATATATAAGTTTGTATTTTACCGCTGAATTAGGGCAAACTATTTCGATTGGTGTCCTCTTTGACCCCGCCCCCGACGATCTCCACGTGGAACAGCTCCACGCGCTACAGCTTTAGTTGCCAGGGATCACTAGGTGAGTCCTGTGGATTGCCGTGTTCGTCTTCTGTTATCTCCCTATGGTTCCTTATGAAGTCTTCATCATCCTTACTCTTGATTTACCCTTAAGCTTGTTTCGATTTTAGACCCGTACATTTATCGCTCGGCTCTCCCTTCATATCACAGTAGCACAGGATCCATGCCGGCCAACCGAACATGGTAAGCAGATCGTACACTTTATATTTGTGTGTTACTCGTACTCGAATTGTAGACGGCAGTTGACAGCATTAATGTTGGTTTGAAACGTTGACTTTTTAAACTTTGTCCTATCACGAGTCGGGCCTATCTCAGAGTGTGCCTCTAACATAACAGTTACTAGAAGTTTGATGAGTAAAGCACTTTTTCTGTATAATATGTCTAGTGATTAGAACTTTTCAAATTGCTTCTGTAGCTCTACACGTATGCATTGTCAATTATTAGTGAATTGTACAATTGTATCTATCCATAAGTAACTTCCACCTTTGTCATCTGTGCATAGTTTGTCTTTGAATGCAACACGTAGTACTTAATTCTCAGCTTTGGGATTGTAAACATCCATGAGATCTCAATGACAAGGGACAAAAGAGGTGGATTTACATGGCTGAAATGAGGCCCAATGGGATGTGATGGTATAACTGGGTTCACAAGTGGATCACTGAGTTATATGTTGAAATTCTTGTGCACCACTGAGTCTCCCACTATATGCACACTACTCTGTAATTGTCACGGAGTACACCTGGATGGTTAGTGGAAGGTAGGATGCTGCAGAGTAGTTAGCCAATTCCTTACACATGCGTTGGAGTGGATATCACCATATCAATATTGTTGGGTTACTGGCAGTAGTCAGATATTTCCCGTTCTTCTAAAGGCTGTGAGGTGGACTAAACCATGAAGACAGAGTGGACATCACGAATGTCTTCTAAAGTGTGTAAGAATGTTGCATGTGCCACTGGTAACAAACCTACATGACTGATAATCATGACTTCTAGCATAATAGGAAATCACACTCACATCCCATTTCAGTGAAGGAGCACTACATTATGATCTCTCAATTTGATTGTTGGGTGTGGTCCATGGATGTGGTTCTGGTCAAGGTTCCTGGGTGCTTATATCTATGGTTGTTTGTTGGTCTCATGGCTTCTGGGTGTAGCCCTGGATGTTGTTGCTGTTTGCAGGGCGCTAATTAACAATGTATATAGTACATGTATATAAAGTAGTGAAGTTTTCATGACAAAATTATAAATTACTAAGCACTTGAATATAATAATCATGAGAATGTGGAACATTTGCATAATATAGTTATATTTTTTGGGAATCTATACCTCTAAAAGACATTGCATATGTATTCAAGCCCTCATGGTCATAGGTGTGTGTGTGTGTGTGTGTGTGTGTGTGTGTGTGTGTGTGTGTGTGTGTGTGTGTGTGTGTGTGTGCATGTGTGCATGTGCACTTTATTGTTTACACACAGATTATTGTGTCTGTCAGTCCATGATGTACATATGTATGTACATACTATGCACATATCCTTAGTACATGTACATGCAAAAAAATTACTATGATAATCATGTTCTGTACAGATAGTGTGTGAATCACATTCAAAGTGCACACTTGTTTACGTGGACTTGACTGCATCTTTGTGTTGTTGATGTTGTTATTACTCTACACTTATGTGGAATGTAACATCCAATTCTGTGTGTATATACTGTATGCAATTATACATTAATAGCGTATTTGTGGAGTGCTGTTCTATACTCTCTAGCTCCTTTTAAAGTAGACATACATTTACTATGTGTGATCAAGGCTTTCATCCAGTTTGAATAATAGATATAGTTCTCCTATCTCTTATAGGCAGTATAGTCCTTGTACTTTATCCTTTACTTACATTGTTGTGTCCTATATTAGGTACAATCCCCAATGTGTTAAATTTTATTTCAATCTTTGGTTTGCTATGGAAACCATTGTGAATATTTCCACCAAATTTGAACAACAGGAGATAAGCGTGATAAACCTCCAGAGGAGCCAGATGGGCTGAGTGGATGCCTTCCACAGTCTTTGTAGTTCCCCGTTCAAACACACTCATACGTCAGGATGTGAGGTACAAACTAATGCTTCGTAACGCGTGATGGAGTTCACTTGTGTATATTTGGTATAAAGGCTTGCTAATGCTTACATGATGGTGTTTCTGATGCTGATGCCACATTTCTTAATTCATCCTGTTACTTCCTTGTATATTTTCACTCTGTGTCAAATTGAAAATTGTATCAGATGCACAATAACTAGGTGTGTTGTAATGTTTTGAATGTAAAATCTATCGTAATGTGGTCAGATTTGGTCAGACCTAGCGATAATGGTAGGCAATACTGAGATGTATTGGTAAATGCGTATGTATGCATTTGTTGCTTGAAATTTCATATTCATCTTCCGAGCAGTTTCCTTCTGGTGCATGGCATCTTGTTAATGTGTACATGATCCTCTGGTCTGGCATTAACATTGATTTCACCCTATCAAATCCATCTTCTAGGTGTATATCCCTATTTGCAAATATGACAGTTTTACTCCATGAATTTCTGAAATGTACTGAAAGATGTCCCTAATACGTTTGTTTTTGTGTGTGTGTGTGTGTGTGTGTGTGTGTGTGTGTGTGTGTGTGTGTGTGTGTGTGTGTGTGCATGCATGTGTGCATTCACTTTATCATGTGCACCCAGATTAACGTGACTGTCAGCTCATGAGGTACATATTATGCACATATCCATGTACATGCATGCATACTATACAAAAGTTTATGTATATACATACTATCATGTACACTACAGTGTGTGAATCGCATCCATATATATGGTAACTTGTTTATGTGGACTCGCTGCATCATTGTCGCTATAATTTCACACTCGTGGAATGTATCATCTAATTGTGTGAGTATATTCCGTATGCAAATGTGTATAAACTAATTTTGAAGTGGTGTTTGATAATCTCTAGCTCCTTAAAATGCAGATATGCACGTACATTTATTATGTGTGATCAAGTCTTTCATCCAGTTTGATTAGATATAGATCTTCCATCATTTAAGGCAGTATAGGTCTTGTGTCTTACAATGAATACAAGTCCTAATAAATGTGTTAGATTGTACTCCCCATCTTTGGTTTTCTATGGAAACCATTGTGTATTGTTCTAAAAAAGGGAGACAAGCATCATAATCCTCCAGAGGAGCCAGATGGGCTATGTGGATGCCCTCCACAGTCTCTGTGGTTTCCCTGTCCAAACACACACATACGTCACGATGTGAGATACAAAGTAATGCTTCCTAATATGTGACAGAGTTCACTTGTGCATATTTGGTGTAAAAGCACATTGATGCTCATACATGATGGTGTTTATGATGCTAATACCATGCTTTCTAATTCATCCTGTTATTCCCTTGTATATTTTCACTCAAATTGAAAATGGTATCAGATGCACACAAGTCCAGATCTGATGTAACCTTATTGTATGCAAACTCTGTTGTAATGTCTTGTGGTTTGGTCTGGCCTATAACGTCAATAGTAGGCAATGCAGATCTGTAGTGTATTGGTATACATACATACGTATATATGCATGTGTTGTACGATATGTCATATTCATCCGAGCAGTTTCCTTCTGGTGTATGGCATCTTGTTAATGTGTACATGATCCTCTGGTCTGGCATTAACATTGATTTCACCCTATCAAATCCATTTCCTAGGTGAATATCCCCAATTGCAAATATGCCAGTTTTGTTCACTAAATTTCGGAAATGTACTGAAAGATAATATGTGCATAGTATGAGCATTAATGTTAACACAAATGTTCGAACATAATTAAAAAAGTGTTTAATTATAATAAACAATAATTATTTTATTATTATTGCAATCCCAGTATATTATTATTATAATATTGCTTTCATGATGAATTTAGGGATATGGTTGGACTATAATATGGTTGCACTTAGTTAAGATAGAATGTGAAAAGCCAAAATGGAATATGATTGTCAACTCCACAACATGCATACATGCAACCAATCGTATAGGTTATATATGACAGTCACTAGCTCCTTAAGATTTCTCTAGTCTATATAATACTTATCTTTAGCTACATCTCTCAATCAGTCAAGGTTTTCATCAGCTGAAGTTGTTCAATATTACACAGATCATTATATCTGTTACAAGCTAGTTAACATTGTAGTTTATGTCACTCTTACCAAATAATGTGGAGATTTATCGCATCGTGTGAGTGTACTTATAATGACAATACCAATCCCTCTTAAGTATGCTGTAATTTTGCACAAAGTAAATATTGTTTCATATTAAGTACACACATACTGGATGCAAATTATATACGAAGCTGTTTGATAGTCATATTGAAGGTTTATTATTTTGAAAACATGTCATTATAATACATTCCAGTTTGGGTCTTTGTCAACACACACGTGCATGCACGCAGACACACACACACACACTGTAGCCATGAAGACACACAACTTGCAGCAAATTTATTTCAAAACACATAAGATAAAATGTATGTATATTAACATATAAGTTATAATTTTTAAATAGGTGAGATATTAATTGTATCATAGTGGGCCTAGTCACTATGGTCAGGGCAGCACAAGGAGCCCAACACTGAATCGTGTCCCCTGTTGGGATAGCTTGCAAGAGCCTTGCTATGTACTGCATCAAAAAGGAGCTGACTGAGGCTCTCATGAGGCCATCATGATGCTATGGCCTAGGTCCCTAAGGAAGGACATTACATCTAGGCCAATTGAGACAGCTAGAGGTTCCAAATGCTGAAATAGAAAAGGTTTAGTTATTATTATCATTATTATTATTGATATTATTATTATTATACTTTTGTGAACAAAATTATTCGGAATGATGATAATTATAATTGTAATTAATTTACTATTGAAAATGATATCATGTGATTGCTATTGAAGTTTGATTGAAATGGTGAGATTTTCAAGATAATATTAATTAAAAATATTGAGGACAATATTATGAATTTTTTTGCATATAATATTATATATAGTTATAATTATGTTATTTTCATTGTTTAGTTAATTTAAATTAAAATCCAAATGTATCTCAAAGTTTGTACTTTACCGCTGAATTAGGACAGTGACGTCCTCGTTGACCCCGCCCCCCGACGATCTCCACGTGGAACAGCTCCCACAGTCCTCATAATTGAATGAAGAGAAAAAGTCGATTCGCTCTTAGATTCGCTTCAGATGTCATGTACGTGCTCACCTGTTCAGTTCTAACTTGAATGGCCACCAACGTGACGGTCACTACTGGCACTCCTGACGATCTCCACGTGGAACAGCTCCATGCACGCGCTACAGCTTTAGTTGCCAGGGTTCAGTTGGTGAGTCCTGTGGATTGCCGTGTTCGTCTTCTGATTTCTCCCTATGGCTCCTTATGAAGTCTTCATCATCTTTACTCTTGATTTACCCTTGTCTTGATTATAGACCCGTACATTTATCGCTCGACTCCCCTTCATATCGCAGAAGGACAGGATCCATGCCGGCCAACTGAACTGCATATTGTACACTTTATATTTGTGTGTTACTCGTACTCGAATTGTAGATGGTAGTTGACCGCTTTAATGTTGGTTTGAAACGTTGACTTCTTAAACTTCTTAGTCCTGTTAAGAGACGGGCCGATCCCACAGTGTACCTCCAACATAACAGTTACTAGAAGTTGCTGAGTAAAACACTTTAAATTTTATGTGTAAGTCGCGATTAGATCTTTTTTATCAAATTATTACTGTATCTGTACATGGACGCATTGTCAATTTGTGATTTGTAAAAGACTATAGGTAACTTTGACCTTTGTCATCTGTACATAGTTTCTGTCTTTGAATGTACACGTAGTACTCAAATCTCAGCTCTGGGATTGTACACACCATGAGATCTCAATGACAAGGGACAAAAGGGGAGGATTTACATGGCTGAAATGATGCCCAATTGTTCGGATGTGATGGTAAAACTGGGTTCACAATTACTGAGTTATAATATTATTATTAAGTGTTGAAATTCTTGTGCACCACTGAGTGTCCCGTTATAATGTTCACTCTACTCTGTAATTGTCCTAGAGTAAACCTGAATGGTTAGTGGAAGGCAGGATGCTACAGTCTGAGAGTAGTTACCCAATTCATTTCACATGTGTTGGAGTGGACATTTATTCTAGCACTCTCAATAATTGTAAGCATTTTAAAGCTTAAAACAATAACCAATTAGTCCTTTTTTACTTCTGTTTCAGGCCAATGACAGGAAACTGATTATCATTGGTAATGCACACACAGGATGCAGATAGAGATTTGATCCACAGCCATGATGTCCCAACATCTTTATAGTGGCCTGTAGCCCTCTGAATATGCATGGTGTGTTCCCAGATGTAGAGTTGCATCCCATAGCTGGAACAAACCTCTCCATTTATCACTTAAGCTGAAAGAACCAAGTGCTTCCTTCACATACTTTCTCAATTTCTTATCCTGTCGCCCGCTTCACTACCCTCTCAATCATCTTCATTCATGCTTACCTCATTAACACCTGCTCGAATGACATCATTTTAGATTAATCTATACTCCTCCCATTAAAGTGCATGTATTTGCATGTGTATATTGCAGTGTGTGCCATCACATATCCTTAGATCAACTGCCAAGAACCAGGGAGTTCACCATTCAACCTATCTTGTATTCATCCTGCAGTGGGTGTGGCAATGGCAGCTGGTCCTACCCACCCTTCCTGCCAGTGGGTGCTCAAGTCATGAATGTGTGACAGCACCTCTCTCCTGTATCCCACCCACCCCACCACTCTGCCCACCAGCCTGCTTGTACTACATGCATGTTCTCAGTAGTCCTAGTCCTCAGTGTAGCTGTTGGTGTGCTGAGGGGGCTCATGTGTGTCAGTTGCTGTATGTCACAAGAGAGTGTGTCAAGTAGTGTATGTTAAGTGAACTATGTACTATGAAATTGTATTAGTGAGTTTCCATTAATGCTTACTACATGCTTGCACAATAATATACAGACATGCACATACCCACACATGCACGCACACACACACACACACACACACACACACACACACACACACACACACACACACACAACACACATACACACATTCACTGTATGGTTCTCTTCTCATTCATATAGTCTGCGAGTAGAGTCCAAAGCCATGCATCACGAAGACACATGTACAGCTGCAGATGTTGGCAATAATCTGTTCCAAACATTAAAGTACTTTTCAATTACAGGCTATTCTATTCATCATTTTTAGCTAATATTTGAACTACTTTATTCACTTAGCAAGTAGCCCGATACTATAGTATACCTAGTACTATTATTAACAATTTGTTGTCCGTACATTAATTATTCAATTCAAAATATTGTAAATGTTAACAATGATAAAAGTGATAACGAACATAAGTGATTATGATAAACATAAGATACACACTACATGGAAATAGTTATAATAAATAACAATGACAATAGTATAATAATAAAAATGACTACAATTACAATAATAAATAAATAATTATTATGCAATATAGTATTAGACAATTGGATTTAATTGTTCGACAGTGCCAAGCACTGAGGCAGCCATGCCCCTTTGCAGGACCACTGAGATCTGTTGGATCATGTGATACCAAACCATCACATCTAGCTCAGTGTAGAACTCATGGGCCCCTTGGCCGAACATGCCAGATGTCTCATACAACAGCTAGAGGGGCCACATGGTGCTGGCCAGCTCCTCATATTTGGTATATACTCTTCTTCACTTCAGCTGTGGTGGCCACTGACCCCGCCTCTGTCACTGCCAATGCCATGTGAGAAGCCACATAGGTGTCTGGGCACGTAACATCCCAGACCAAGGTTCACCCTGCTTGCCATGGGGTGATTGTGACCCCGGCCCATCTGGACGTTTGCCATCTAATCTGCAGAGGCCTGTAGGCTCCAGTGTGGAGGGAATCTGAGCTCTGTCCAGGGATGTCTTGACAATGGCGTTAATTGCCGCATGTCATGGGAGACGCCCCACACTGAATTTACAGCTGAGGCCATGTGTGGCGAGTTCATCAACAGGACTTCCGCATTGAAGGCATGAAATTAATGGGGTCTATTATTGTGTTAATTATTATCATTATAGCATCCGTTACCATAGAAACAGTACTATTATACAGCAATTTTACAATATATAAAGCGCTAGCAACAGTATAAAGCGTTGGCAACAGATGCTATAATGGTTAAGACATGGACACTCGGGCATTATGACATATAAAATACACTTGCCCAGGGGCGTTTCGCGCCCTCGGAACTTGGTATTTTATATGTCATAATGCCCTTGTGCCAATGTCTTAACCACTAAATAGCATGAGAATAGTATGAGAATTATTGTTGGTACGTATCTATGTATTATGCATAATATAATTTGTAGATAATTAATTTTATGACATTAATATTAATAATTATTATTAAATTTTATTCAAGTTCAATTGAAATATACATAAATATGCATGCATACAATACTGCAAGCCATTGGGGAACATGTGTACATGTGGCCATGCATGGCTACACGTGCAATATTATTAATAATATTTATCTTAATTGATTGCAATTGTGTCAGTATAATATAATAATTATTGTCGATATACATGCGTACAATTTTTTAATTTGGCAAACAAAATAACACTCAATTAAGGTAGCATAATATATAGTATGTATGTGTTTAAATGCAATAATATTATGAGTAATGTGAATTGATTTCGGTATTGATATCATGCATAATTATCAATATCACTTCATGACCATTACAATAATATTATGTACGCTGACAAATGGAAATTACTTCCAATTCAACAACAAAACAAGTATGTTGTCAATAATGATCAATCAGTCTGAGAGTGCATGCACCATCCAAATATCTCTAGTTCTTGGTACATTGTTTTGAAGGATCCGGTGTAATTGACATATCCCAAAAAACTCCTTGTCTTTATTCCAGTGATGTTTCATCTCATTGTCATCCAAACACACAATTCCATCAAATGTCAGAAAGTTGTAAATATCAAGGTTTTCTTTGCTGTAACAATAAGGAAGATGTGAATTACATAGAGGTAGGTCACTATCACTGTACACAGCACTTCTTACCTTATTGTGGAGGTATTGAAAGCTGGTAGGACACTCACATCCAATAGATCTTTACGTTCCATGGAGAGTGACATAGTTTGTATACCTTTCTCCATGGCTAGTGTCAACAAACCAGGTAGATGCTTCATAGCATGTACAGAGCTGACATAACCTCTCAACTGTGATCCATGACAACTGATCAAGCAGTAAACATCATTCAAATATGTTCTCGAATACTGAAGGAGAAATTCAGTGAATAGATGTCATTTATAAGAAATAAGAACATTTAGCTATATACATGGATATAATAAAATCAATGCATTCTCACCTTAGGACCAAAGCGGATCAGACATTCTCCAAAAGGCTTCATCCACTCAAGATGAGAAGCATCTCCCACCAAGCAGCGGAAAGCAGTGGAGGATGCTGGATGTCGTGCACAGATATCAATTACATTGTTGGCTTCCTGTGATCCTGTGTTTATAATAACAAACAGTAAACATGAAACACATAACAACTGTTACCTAATGACAATTTACAGTCAGAGCAGATGAACTGACAAAGTGAAGTGTGCTTACAAGGTGGAAAAGCATGTGTACATGGACATGTCATGCACACATTCACATACACAGTATGCATATAGAGACATGTCCAGAATTAGAAATGACTATTGAAATGTCCTCATAAATACACACTTACAGATAATCATGTATAAATGGAACGAATTTACATTACATTAACTGTACAACTGCTACTCAAATAAGAGTGAAATTTAAATGTCCTCAGACATAGGTCAACAATATAGAGACATGTCCAGACTCCAGAAGATTATTGAACTTACAGATAATCATGCATAAATGGAGCAAATCTTACATTAAGTATACAACTGCTACTCACATAAGAGTGAGATTTAAATGTCCTCAAACATAGGTCAACAATACACAGATTTACAATCCACTCAGTGTACACATACATACTACAACACACCTGGTAGGATGGTACCATACACTATGTTCATTAACTCCTTGTGTTGTTTCTGAGATATACAGCTTGAGTAACGAGTGACATGAACTGGTTGCCAAAAGTGGTAGAGGAATAATCAGCTATCAATAACTTCCTCAATTTGGTGGCTTTCAAAGTGTCCTCCATAGGTCTCCATTTTTCCTCATTGAACACAACATTGCCATTCTATAGATATTTGAACATAAATTAAGGAAAGAGTTCAAAGTGCATACATTAAGTACATGAAATGTACGATACTTTCAGCAGGAAAAGAACGTACTACAGGTGCATTCATACCCATATATGGACCATATGTAGTCAACACATACCTAACCTATAAACAAGCAATCCATACTTCTCTACTACTCATACGGCAGGTATTAAAACAGAATATATATAGCACAATAAAAGTATGATATTAATAATATGCAAAAACACAAATATATGGTCAATACAGAACTATAATATAATACTACAGAAATGAATAATAAATACTACAGAAATGTTTGTCTCTACCATACGGTTACACTGTGTTATGATATGGAATTCTTTGATTCCTACCATACATGTAGGCTCATACTATACAATACATCTAGTCCATCCAGTGGAATTGTTACTATTAGTACTGCCAGATGGTATGATAAACCAGCACCATAATTGGTGAGAGTTATTATAAACTACAAGGTTAACAAGTCAGCCAACAATGAAGTAGCCACAAACACTGAGCATATTGAAGGACAGACATAACATTGACTATTACTAGAAACAATGTAGTGTTGTAGGGAAAACAAGTGGAATCCATAAAGTTTGGGATGAGAACAAGCACTCACCTGACTGGTGCTATGGAGTAGCTTCAAAGTGTGCAATGACTCCATCTTGTTGCTGGATAATAAAGCTTCTTGGAGGAGGACTGGGGAAGAGGAGGACACTTCAAGTACTTTCAATCTGCTTTTGGTAATTGATGTAAGGACTTGTGCAGTAAACTGATCAGTGAGTGGAGCATCAACCCGTCCAATGTACAATTCATACAAATCAGGTAGAGCAGCAACCACACTGGTTGTTCTGTCTGCACTTGGTAGAGTTCCCTGAAATGAGACAAAAACACACAGTCTTGTGGTAATGTTATGTACACATAAAGCTTACAATAGCCACTTGAAACCAGGTTACACTGAGGGAATAGTATGGAAATATTACAGTAACTAGGAACATGACAATATAATAAAAATATTATAAAAGGAGAATTGTACTGTGTAGGCTGAACCATCCAATGCCATACTGAAATACTCCAGTTTATATGCTTAAAAATTGTGCATATGTAATAGGGAATTTCAAATAACGGGTGATATTGGTAAGATGAAAATCACATTTTAATACAAAAGTAGGAAAACATACAAGTGTTCATTACCTCTGCTGATCCTATACTGTCAACAAGAAAGAACTTCAAGTACAGGATCCTTAACTTCAGGCAACTCTCGAGAACACTACCGACTGATGACAAGTCTAAAGGGATGCATGCATGAAAGGGAAATGTAATTGTACATCAAGTGATATTTCCAGTGGATTAGTGCAGCTACTGAAAATAACAATTATTTGGATTTGAATTGCAACAGTCAAAACATAGGTCATACTAACATAATAAACGTAATTGGTCAATTTTGGTGTCATACATGTAAAATACTTAAGGTTTTACGCAGGGTATTTTAAAATGGCCGAAATCTTTGGAACACTTGTCAAAATGGTATGGACTCAGCACGCATTTTCGTTGAGTAATATATATATATAAGTATATTTGGTCATTGTTGCTACTGAACACAAACATAATAATTATTATGTATCTGTATACGTGTACAATGTCAGTGAAACATAGTATAATACTCGAAGAGTTGGATTTGACTCATACAGACAAGCAACAGTCCAGATATGAAGATGGCAATTTTTAATGCATTGCAATTTGAAAACTGTTGTAGTCATCAAAAAAAATGACTGACCTAATGACTGATCAACCATAACCAAAACAGTTCACAATTGAGTTAACTGCCATGAATACCGTATAGCGGGAAATTTTCGCGGGACAAAATTTTCGCAGATGGCTCCAAAAATGAAAATTCGCGGATAAAATTTTCGCAGATGCTGGCCAGTGTCATGCGACAGAACAGCGAGAACGCCTAGTTCGCGGATAAAATTTTCGCGGATGTTAGGCAAACCGCGAAATTTTTGTCCCGCGAATATTTCCCGCTATACGGTATTTCACAATCTCTGGAGATTGATAGTATGTTCAAATCCAATGAAGGGATACTTCTATTGGGTTTAACCAGTTAGTTACACTCACCTGAACTAGCTATTGATCCTCGAAGTTGTAAAGAGTCCAAGTAGCAATGGTGGGAATAGTAATTGAAGAAGTGATGTAGCTGGACACCGGGTGAGAGGTTTACGATGAGTTCTTCAATTTTCATTCCAGTTTGCGCCATGCACCAGCCAGTGCACAGTAGTAGGTAGTTGTCACAACGAGGTAGTGTTAGGCGAGAGGAGAATGTTTTTGTCATGACTTCTCTTGTTAGCTCTTCATTCCTGCTTTCATACAGGATAACGGGCAGAGTGGACTGGTGTAACGCTGCATTCTCTTTCAGTAAAAAGCGCATAAGTTGTGAAGAGACATTTTGATCTGCGAGATGTGTGATTCCTGCAAAGAACTGGTACAGCAACAGTCGCTGATCCTTGGTGGCGTCTTCAGCATCACTGAGCGAGCAGTCCATTAAATCCTTCTGTTGCTGCTTATGGACTCTCTGACAATTGATCCAGGTACTGCTGCCATTGAGGAGGATATGGCTTCTTGGGTACATCTGGAGCACATTCCTGAAGAATCTTGATCTGTTCCTTTTTGTCAAGGAGGTTCAGTTCCAATGCAGCGAGACAGGCTTGAAACGATGAGTGGAGATAGTGATGGCTGCCTCTCTCCACGCCCATGGCATCCAATTGACTGCAGCTCAGGAGAAGGTTGTATCCGCTAGTGGGGAGTTTGATCCCAAGATGCTGAAGGTCATCATCGCTGAAGACAAACTGGTTTTTCCTCACTCCTTCCAGGGCTAGCTTTGCCATGTTGCGGAAATCCTTAAAGTGAGGACTGTTGAGGATGTCCTTGATGGAGGAAACACGTTCTTGCACATTCACCCTCTCCTTTAGGTAGCGGTTGCTTGCCAGGACTAGGAAATTCAAGTACACTTCAGTCACAGTGGAAGGGAGTGAGCCGACTGTTTGATACACAAAGCAGGCCATAGACAGCACCATTGGATACATGCAGAGGTTGAACAAATCGGGACGCTGGGAAAGGAGATCAATGAGGAGAGAGGATTTTTCATCATTGTGGAAGTAGTTGTTCACGAATTCTTCTTTCTGCTCAATGGAGAAGGGAGCAATCTCTATTCTTCGATTTACTTTTTGATACAAAGATTCAGCTGCAGCATGGCGTGAGGTTATGAGCACGGAGGATGCTGGGAGCTCGTCACCTTTGATGATGCTGTCCAGGAAGGAGCAGTTTTGGGGGCGCTCATCCCATCCTTCCAAGAGGAGCAGAATTCCCCTTCCTTCGGAAAACTCCTCTGCAAGCCTTTCAAATTGCTGAAGGTAACCTGGAAGATGTACGAGGAGGTCACTGAAACTGGTACATCCTGCTCTTGGCAACAGGCGGAGATAAACCATGATGACCAGTTCATATTCTTGGAGGATCCTCCCCGCTGCATATTCCTTGCAGAGGTATCGCGCAGTGGTTGACTTCCCAGATCCGGGACCTCCCTCCAGCAAGACAATCTTACGCTCTTGTTCACCAGGATTGTAACTCAGAATATCTTGGGTGCTGATGGGAACATAGCGATTGGACTCCCTGGTCAGACTGCTGTAGGTATCATGGGAACCCAGTGCTATTGGATGGCTATCTTTGATGTGGCAATCTTCCTCGGCCTCAAGGAGACGCAGTTGAATGTAAGTTAGCTGTTTGTTGTTCTGAATCAGCCAGGTGTCCTCCACTGTCTTCATCTGCTCATAGCGTGCTCCAAGGTACCTCTTGTATCTCATGCACAGTTCTGATGTGTACTGTAAAAGGACAAATGGAACATAATTTATGGTACACTCCCCACTAAAATAGCAGTGGGAAACACAGTTTAAAGTGAATTTTACGTACGTACATGGTACAAAGAGCAAAATGGCAATCTTTCTAATACATGGATTTGTTAACCGTCCCAAGTTCAAAGTGATTCTGTTGCCAACACCCTGCTCCCGATATGTCTTATAGACATGATATCCCCTAACAGGAGTAACAACCTGTAAACTAAAGGTGGCGGCCATGTCCCTTTCCAATAACTCTAATTATTCGGCACTATTTACTCATCAGTCACTATGTTGTTTCCATAACATCTCTAAATGATGACCTCCTGCAATTCACTTTGATGAAAAATTAGAGAATATACAGTATTTTATACCTGTTATGCAGTATATACAGTTGGTATAGGAATGTAGGATTACAGTGTGATGGAGACCCCAAGCCTACAACTGTAATAACATAGTCCAGGGTGAGTTTACATAACATGACCACGTATGCAAACAATGAATTCCTAACATACACTAGTGCACAGTGGATCCCTTAGTACACCCTCCATGCTGGAATTGAGTATAAAGGACTACTGTACTGCTTGGACTATGGACAATGAGGTCAGATACTAACTCACTTTCTGTGTATTTCCCTGTGGTCTGTCAACTGGACCTGGTATATCATGAGTGCTGGGGGATTCTAATAATACAGGGAAAATGAGGATGTTAATGCCAGTAAACACGTATACTGTAATGTCAAAATAAATATCACAGTGTTTGATTTCAATGGCATTAGTTGGATAATACGGTCCCAATCATACAAAACTGAATTACGAATGGGTGTACAACGGGAGTACCTGTACCTGTGTCAACTCATAACCACTAGCCGGGAAGGGTCGTTTAGTGGGTGAAAAGCCGAACTTCACAATTATCAAATATGTCCACCAACATAGTGGTAATGATTTTCTTACTAAAATTCTCTAACAGAATTAACGTCAAGTTCACCATATGTGCTTAAAGATACCCGTCCAATACCCTAATGGGTTTGGTGTTTAGTTGTCTATAGGGAATTCCAACAATTCGTACTTAGACACTGTACCAAAAATACGCCATTCTTGTAGATAATCAACTATAGGAAATGCATACATATTTTGATGGCAATTATAAGGTAGCTAACTCAATTTCTCTACGGAAGCACTAGTAGAAGGATCAAATAAAACATGTATCAAAATAACACTTTGAGATGTTGAGTAGAGTATAGGGTAAACAAGAGAACACGTATGCCCGTACTCATCAGTACCAGTAAAACACAGTCAATACTTCATACCAATTACCTCTCAATAGCTTCCTGATTTCCTTGGCTACTTCAATCAGCTTTGGCCTGGCATCTTTCCCTAACTCTTCCAGACACTCACAGAAATCCTCTAGCTCCTTTTCGGTATACCATGATTCAGCAAATTTGTACCATTTTTGAAATGCTTCAGAATGTTTCCCGTTCCCATTTAGAGCTCTGATTTCATCAAAGTGTGCTCTGTCCAACAGCTGTGGCTCCCATCCAAACAGCCTTGCTGCCAACTCATTGTCAATGGGTAAGTTCTCCCTCAGATAGGCATAACGTTTCTGCAATATGGTCTTGACTGGATTGCCTGTGAGTGGAAGGAACTGTGGAAGTCAATAATCTTTACACACAGTACATTGTGTGTGTACACAAGTGCACATGTATTGGTCAATGACATATATCATACATTGATACAGTACACACCAAGTATATCAAATAGATAAGTGACAAACACACAGAATGTAGCTTTTTAGATAGTAAGGGGGTAACTGGCATGTGTCCATGTCATTGTCAAGTTGTGAAACCTCTCTTCCAGTTCACTTTAAAAGGTACTTTTACAGTCTTGGTCAGGGATTATTAGACATACTGATAGCTAAGGACAAGTGGAGGAACTAGAGTACAATATTCAATGACATGTAGAATGGGCTATAGATGGTAAACAGTACTTACCATCAATGTCATTGTTCTCCCTAGAACACTTGCTTCGTAGACTTGAACTAGAACGAGGCTGATCTTGCCTCTTTCTACTACCGCCTACATTTGAATAAGATGTAACAAGCTCAGTTAAGTATGAAGATTGTTGGAGATCATCTATCAACAGATCATTATACAGCACAGCAACAGAAACAGCTGAAGTGACTATCAGTAGTGGTGGAGATCATGCAGGTCCATAAGTTGTCTGGTACTATGGGATATAATTGAGTGTCGTTACCGAGGATCACTGACCCAGCATACATCCGAGAACCCAAAAACTCCCCAAATGAACTTGTCTGTAATTTCTTAGTGGTACCTTAATAAGGAGGGAATTCCCCATTCTTTAGTATAATACTAAATTTCACTTCCTCTGACACTGCTACTGAATGGCACAATCCAATGAAATGGTATCATTTACACAGTATACAAGTATGTACACAATTAGGGGCATTTCATGAGTATATATGCCTTCCAACGTACACACACTGTCAGGTGAAGTAATACAGATTTCTACTAAATGTGTCATGGTACGTAGGTAGGGAAGCACCCATATGGTATTAGCCCTTTGGTTATCGGTTTATCGGATAATATTCTCACATATCGGTATTGGCTGTGATTTGCTGATATAGCCATTAGTAAACTTCACATGCATAATAATATTATATTGAATTTATTTTCAAGTGTCTGTCATTTTTATTGGAGTTTACGACAGTATGAGAACATGCAAGACAAGATTGCTCATTCTGGTAATTTTAAAGTCACTGAATTAGGACTCGATTCATTATTTGTGATCTGAGCAGTATGTATTCTCGTAGGAGTATATCCAGCAATTCCTATATCAGGTTGGCCATTGGTTTTGTGCAATTTTGGCCATATTTTATCAGTTAGCACGTTGAATTTGAGAAATCCTACATCGGTGCACCTGTAATGGTAGGTAGACAAAAGCATACACGCACTTGCCCTGTTGTTATAAACTATGCAGCCCTCTTCCATTAAATAATCGGACCAACTTCCTGTCACCTACAACGCCAGCAACAGTGAACAAGGGAGCAACAAGAACGTCCTATCTGATACACAAACACATGCACTACAAGCCCAACAACATACACACATTAACCTTGTTTGGAAGAATTAGACGACTGGGTAACTTCCATTCTTTCTTGAGCAGTTTCTTCAACACTCTCTTCCGTCACAGTTGGACACTTCTCGTCAGGAGAACCATCGTGGTCCTCAGTCAGTAGCTCAGGACTGCCTTTCAACTCCATCGACAGATCTTCATCCTCAATGGTGGGCATGTCACTTAGCTGGGTCCAGGAAGAAAGGCACATAAACTGAAATGAGCGCGAAGATAGCTACAAAGGATAATATTAGTGAAAAACTACAAAATGTCTTAGACGCGAATTAGAATCAATAGCTAAGCATTAAGTCAGTGGAAAGTCGAGCGTCTCAAAATAACCGTGACCCAAATTACCCGTTCTATCTTTCTCTAAAGCGACAATGATAGCTAGCTAGCTAAGTGAAGCCTCTGGCTCAGGTGGTACCTTTGATGTCTCCGCAACATTTGTTCTCTTCTTCTCCTTCCCTCTTAAACGTGCTAATACAACAAAAGCCACGAGCCCAGCGAAACCGATCAAGATGGCACAAACAACACTGGAAGAAAGGAACATTTCAGCCATTAAGTTCACGTCCGGCTTATTGAAAGTAGACACAGTCTCGCGTAGTCCGACTACGAAACACAAACTGGTGAGATTTAGCGCGAAAGAGACTGGCTACGCGAGACTATCCAGGTGTTGGAGTATCTATGCTGTGATCGGTCCGCCAAATGGAAAAACAATCGTATTCTATAACTACAAGAAGAAGATGTGATTTCTCAGGACTGTCTCTAGTGAGTTTATTGACTATTGTAAACGACGTTATTTTTGTACGCTTTTAGCTTTAATTAGTCTGATTTGACACAGTAACACCATGCACAGGTTTATGATTTAAATGTTTGAACTGACCTGGGAAGGGTCCAGGAAGTTATGCGCGAAATTTTACCACACCTGTTTTTTTTCCTTTTAGCTCACCTAGTAGCGACCTCCCTTCTTTCAATTTGTTTAGCTTCTTGTACATGAGTATTATCAGACCTATATATTATAGAATGTTCTATAACGTTAATAATTTGGCGTTGTACATAGTTGTAGTTCCATCCGATGGAGTTCTCCAAGGGCTTTGCTTCACTGCATGTTCTCCCACTGCACTTGAGGCACAACTAAACTACTGTAACAGTTACTATTATTCTTAGAGTAGTACAGTTAAGATTATAGACTATATAAGTGAATAAACCTTGACTGTCATGGAACTTCAAGACGTTTTATTAGTTAATTTGGTGCATAAACTATAATGTTCTTTAGAACGCTTGTCACTATCCACCTAATGTTGTATTCCGTGTTTAACTTTGTGACATTGATCTATTGGATGGCCGTTTATTGCTTAACTTAAAAATATACAACTGATTACATGTTTCAAAATAATAGTGTCCATGTGACTTACTGTTTGATAGCCTTGTATTGAGCTCATGTGTCTGTAACAGGGTATTGCATTCTCAAAAGGAAATGATACAGTTGTGTACAAGGATGTACAGTTGGTGTACTAGGTATCATGGTAGTTAATGTTTCACAAGGTTACAAGATTGTGTACATGAAATTGTACAGCAGTACAAACATGAGTGCACTTCAGATCTCCACGTACAAGGTTATGACAAGGTTATCATTTGGATATCTGTGTTAAGTGCTTGCATTCCCTCCCCCACTCTGCTATATTCACTCAACTCTTACTTTTGTGTATGTGTGCGTGCATGCATTCGTACGTGCATGATTGCGTGTCGCCATACAAATAATAATTGTTATCATATACTTCTTGGTACACCTCCTTCTGTTATAATATATTATATATTTCCTGCTAACCATCTGCTACCAGCTGCAGGTGTTGGCTCCATATTGCTTAGATTACATTTTATTTGCAATGGGTATGGTGTATACATGTTTATTTGTGCAGACATTGAAGATGGTTTCTTCTGTGTTCCAATGCTGCATTGCACATAACATTGTTTTGTAGCTGGCAAAGCTAACCATGTCATAATGCAAACAGAGTCATGATCAAGCCTGGGGCTTCCGTGCCGTCAAGCTTGTGCCTGTAGTTGACTGTTTCTCAGCAAATTAGTGTCTTCCAGTTTGTAACTAGTATTGGTGGAGGTTGTTCATTGATGTGGTCCTTCATGTGGCTTGTGGATGTATACCATTCAGCAGGAATTATGACCAATGTGACTGGACAGTGGTGGCTTATTATTCAGTATTTTTGTGTGTACCATTTTCCATGAGCCAGGAGATCAAATATCCGGAATATTTATTAGTAATAATTGGTTAATTATTAATAGGGAAAAACATCCACAAGTAATGTCATATTATTTTTGTAAATAATTTATCTTAAGTAATGTAAGCAGTTACATAATCAGCTCTTCGAATTCACCAACAATAATTTCCACAGATATTTCCCCCTATATAGCACCAACTTCTCTTAATGCAGCTGGTGGGTCTTGTTGCTGGATGTGGTTGGTGGGTGAGGTACCCGGATGTGTCTGTGGGTGTGTTCCCTGAACATATAGCAATGATATATTCGTAAGGTAAGGCTCATATTATGCATGATTGCAGTGAAAACCCATGTACTGTATGGAATCACCTGATCTGTATACATGTGTGTATACTGTCTACAAAGTGCTTCCGAATCAGCTGATGTCATTGTTTTTGTTCTGTTTTGAAATGTTGTTATAAAGTACGTATGTACTAGCACTGCCATGATACACGATATATCGCAATGCATAAGTTCTTCACTAATAGGTGTCTAAACAGCTGCAGTGCACAGTCTGCTAAAATTTGATTAGCAAAATAATGTCATCAGTCAATTGATCAAATGTGGTCAGTAATGTGAAGCTAAGCATTTACATCCATTTGGGCCTGTGAATGGAACATCTCATGATCTGAGCATGGTAATCAACTGAATCAGATCTTTCCAGGAGACCTGACCAGCAGCTAAAAGAGCCATGCATGTAGTAATCTGTCTACAGTGCTACCACCAACATCTGATTTATAAAATCATGATACAGTCTATAGTATTGTATACTGATCCAGTTCTGGCAACACTTTTATACTAGAAGTACAATGTATATTTTATCCACACATCCTTCAAATTACAGGAACTCAAGCTATAGACTCCAGGACATGGTTGGTTTGTGTGTTGCTCTATTGGGTTTGGTCCCTGCTGCTTGTTATCCTAGTTATGTTTGGTGGGTGTATTCCTCTTTGTGATTGTTCTGTGTGGTCTTGATCATGGTTACTGAGTGGCATATACGTACTACATGTGGCTACTAGGTGTGATCCATAACGGAGTACTTGGCATGCACCAAGACTTGGTAAACAATAGTATGCTCATCACACCATCTGTAACTGCCTACACCTCATGACTACTGTTGAGTGTGCAGCATTCCTATTGAATCAGATGTACTGTACCGACAATGTAGACTGAGTATGGTGGTACCTGTCAATACAGATCACACTTGAGGCTGGTGGTGTTCGTACATGCACACACACACACACACACACACACACACACACACACACACACACACACACACACACACACACACGCACACACACACACACACACACACACGCACACACACACACACACACGCACACACACGCACACACGCACACACACACACACACAAACACTTATTCTTCAATTCCCTTCTTAGACTAATTCATAGCCTATTCAAATAGAACCATGAAGACACATGATTTCCAACAAATTTTGAGCTTTTGCAAAATGGATAAAATATTTAGAGTATACGAATTGACCTGTTTATTTATTCGACTCAATCATTGCAATTACAATAATTTATCATAGTAAAAAATCCTCATAGAACTATTGATTTGAGGTTAACACACAGCTATCTGTTATTTGGTAAACAAATATAATTTAACCGATAATGAATCATATTTACTATTTAAAACGATTGTCATTGTAAACTGATTGAAATACTGAGATTTTTGCCATAATATTTTTAAAATGGTGGTCTGTTAACTGATTGGAATTTGCTACAATATTCTTTTTCGTTTGCTGTTTGCAGGTGATAGGTATGATAATTTCACGACTGTTTACTTTTCAGATGTTTCGGCGAATGGAGCGGAATATCTACGAGATGGGCCATTCGGTATAGTTGCTTAGTTAATAGGTTCCCGAATCTCGTTTCAGATTCAAAAACATAATATTCTAAGTTCCCAATTTTGCGGACACGAAGAGGTGGCGGCGGCAGAAATCGCAGCGAGAAAGCACGGGTTATAACTCCTCAACATGACGTATTATACGTATACACCTGTTTTTTTCAGGCTTGTTTGCTGTGTTCGTCTTATGTTTTCTCACTGTGGTCAACCGAACATGGTAAGCCGATCGTATACGTTCATTTATGTGTTAGCTACTTGCGTACTCAGTTTTAGAGAAAGAACAATGTCATTCAATTTGTCAGTTTGAGAAGTTAACTTCATGAAACTTCTTATAATTGGTCCTATATCACGAGGCTAACCGATACTAGAATGTTTCTCCACCATAACTAGAAGTTTTCTGAGTATAAACCCCATTTTCTGTGTATGTCTGTGATTAGATCTTTGAAATTGGGTCTGTATCTGTGCGATGTGTGTCAATTTGTGCTTTATACCAATATATTATATCAATAAGTAACTATGCCGACCTTCGTCGTTATCTGCATGTGCATCTGTACCTGTCTTTGAATGTTCACGTAGAGAAGTATACCTAACTCTGAAGAATGGTATATATCCATTTGTGAATTCAATCTCAGTTCTGGGATTGTAAACATCCATGATATCTCAATGACAAGTGACAAAAAAGGAGGATTTACATGGCTGAAATGAGGCCCAATGGGATGTGATGGGATAATTGGGTTCACAAGTTGATCACTGAGTTATACATAAAAATCCATTAATTTTGTACCACTGAGTGTCCCACTATATATGCACACTACTCCGTAATTGTCATGGAGTGTACCGGGATGGTTAGTGAAGGCAAAGGCACCTGTAAAGTATCATCTAAGTCAAATTTAATAATATTATATTATTACTGCAGCATGCAATTTCATAATAAATGCCAACGAAAGCCACTAAAGATGCCAGACCACTTCCTCACCTGTTAGAAAGGTGGCGATGGGGGTGTGGAGGAGACCAGGTTTCAATATCCCTTAATATTACCACAGGGGATGATCCCTCAATGTGACTGTTGGGTGTGGTCCCTGGGTGTGGTTCTGGACAAGGTTGATAGGTGCATATGTTTATGAGATTGTTGTGTGTGTACATGGTTACTGGGTGTTGTCCTGGTGCTATTGCCCAGTTGCTGTTTGATACTAGCTATAGTTGACATTGTAGTTTATGATAACTCTTATCAAATAAGGTGTTGATTTGTCACTATCCTTTGTCAATGTGTGCACTCATAGTTACAATAACAATCCATGTTAAGTATGCTGTACCTTTGCACACAAATGACATAATGATTGTTTCATTGCAGTACTTACAGTACATAGTTGATGCAGATTCAACTGAATTTTGTTTGCTCACAGTAACTTATTGCTAATTTTAGTTGCTGTGTGTGTTCCTCAATATCGTTGTTGGGTGTGGTCCCTGTATGTAGTTCTGGACATAGTTGCTTGGTGTGTATCTGAATGTAATTGTTGAGTGTGGACTTAGACATGGTTACTGGGTGCGGTCTTAGACATGGTTACTGGGTGTGGTCTTGCATGTTGTTGCTCTGTTGCTGTATGATATTCATAATGAAGGTTTATACTCTGAAAACATAATTATCATGATACACTCCAGATTGGGTGTTTGTCATTGGTCTTATGGCCTGCTACCTCTATACAACCCATTATGTAAACAAAAGCATGTATTGTAACACTCACATTTACTGTTAATTGCAATTGGGAGGGCTTATGATACCATATCGATGTTAACATTACATTTAATCATATTATTTAGCTACATATGTTCATCTATAATATGCTCTATTTGAACAATTTCTAATATCTCTGTCATGTGGTATTATTGCGGGGAACAGATCCAGTGTCTGCACGTTATCATGAGTCCTGGCAGGATCAGTATTTCATACTACATGCATGTAGTATATCTGTCTACCCATGGGGCCAGGAAGGCTACCCTGTGTCAAGATTGTGTTGATATTCATATGTACTAGGACCTAAGGTGTACCTGTATGTATATTACAGTAGGTTTGTCATCTGTGCATTGTTTCTGTCTTGGAGGATATACGTAGTACTCACTACTGAAGAATGATATTCTCGTACGACATGTCTCAATTTGTGAATTGCAAGTGAAAGGCTATATCAATAAGTAACTATGATTTTAGTCATCTGTGACAGTTTTTGTTTTTGAATGTTCACGTAATACTTAATACTGAAAAAAGGTATTCATTAGCGGATCAAATCTAAGTTCTATGATTGTATACACCATGAGATCTCAATGACAAGTAACAAAAGAGGAGGATTTACATGGCTGAAAAGAGGCCCAATGGGATGCAATGATTAAACTGCAGCTGGGTTCACAATTTGATCACTGAGTTATATATGTGTTGACATTCTTGGGTATATATACCACTGAGTGTCCCACTATTATGCACAATGTTCTGTAATTGTAATGAAGTGCACTTGGATGGTTAGTGGAAGGCAGGGTGCTACAGAGTAGTTAGACCTAATTCCTTGCATATTCATCGTAGTGGGTATAACCATTCAAGCTTGTGTGTATATTATACATATGTACTATAGGTGTACTTGTATGTACAGTACATCATAGGCTGTCCATTACACCATCTGTACCTGCCTAGATCTGTGTACATGTCCA
>OZ026551.1:2066517-2114017 GCA_964020155.1 Chondrilla cf. caribensis | reverse complement strand
TAGAGTCAACTATTTAGTGACCCTTACATGCCCACTTAACAAACAATTGAGCATAATTTGTAACATTTCAGGACATTGTTGACGGTAAAGTGGTCAATTGTTGATATGTCCGTAATAAGATATCAGCTGGAATTCCGTCAAATTATGTGTCAACATGTTATTGGCTTCTTCATTTTGAGCCAGTTTAGGCCAATAACTAGATTCATCACTTGAGAATTGACAAAAACAAGCAATGTTTACTGTTTCTATCTGATAATGTCATAACACAGCTGCAAATCTGTATAACAGTTACAGTTAAATAATAATTGGACAGCATATAAAATAACCTGTTCTAAGTACCATCGATATCACTACTGTTGACCTTATAGCTTGTATGTGAGTAAGATTAACTGTGAAGCATATCTTCTTAATTATGTTATCTTCTGTATATACCAGCTACATGCACCTATAAAGCAGCTACTACATAGCTTAAACAGTGTACTAGCTACTTAGAGTTGCAATTAGGGTTGTCCAAGTGCATGGGTATATTATTATAATATACCCATGCACTTGGACAACCCTAATAGTGAAACTATAATAGTAAAACTGTTGGAATTACAGTTAATCATCAGGACAAACTGTTACAGTTATCCTGTTATCCAATTAATTAATATGTAATTAATCATCCTCATTAATTCCATATAGTTTTACACAGTGTCATTGAAGTGATTATTAGGGAGAGTTATTATACTATTGATTATAAAAGTGGCAAAAATTAACAAAAAAGGGAATGTGAACTTATAAAAGTACAAATCACTGCTGATATTATTGAATCCACTGTGTGTGAGTGTTATACTATCATTTGTTTCTTATTGACTCTAGTAGTATCTGTAATTTATTGTGTATTTATACCACCTTGTATGCATATGCACCTACTGTATATAGCATTCAATTAGTCAATTTGTCAATATGCCTCTTAGGACCTCTTAAATTTCAAATTGAGGGTTGTATATAGTCTCTCCCATGCACTCATTGGGGGTCTCTTATACTGCAACCTCAAGGTTGTAGTCTCGTTTCTTTCCATAACTTTCATCAGATAAGGTTTCCTTTTCGTGAGTCTATATCTGGAGGAGGACGAGTCCCTGGTGAAGGACGAATCCCAGGTAGAGGGATGTTGTAGTCTCGTTTCTCTCGATAACTTTCATCAGATAAGGTTACTTTTTCACGAGTCCCCGGTGGAGGACGAATCCCAGGTGGAGGTTGGATGTTGTAGTCTCGTTTCTCTCGATAACTTTCATCAGATAAGGTTACTTTTTCACGAGTCCCCGGTGGAGGACGAATCCCAGGTGGAGGTCGGATGTTGTAATCTCGTTTCTCTCGATAACTTTCATCAGATAAGGTTACTTTTTCACGAGTCCCCGGTGGAGGACGAATCCCAGGTGGAGGTCGGATGTTGTAGTCTCGTTTCTCTCCGAGTCGATAACTTTCATCAGATAAGGTTACTTTTTCACGAGTCCCCGGTGGAGGACGAATCTCAGGTTGAGGGATGTTGTAGTCTCGTTTCTCTCGAATCGGATAGCTTTCATCAGATAAGGTTACCTTTTCATGAGTCCCCGGTGGAGGTCGGATATTGAAGTCTCGTGTCTCCCGTTTACTTTCATCACATAAGTTTACTTTGTTGATGGGACGTGCTTTTAAAGTCAGGAAGCATACTACGACTACTGCTATTCCACAGAGCAAGATGTGCGGCATAGTTCAATACTTAAAAAACTTCTTTTACCAAAAAGGCTTTACTTTTATATGGAAGGTTAACTTCCTCAAAAAATCTCAGGCTTAAGGAGTCGAAGAATGTGATTGTGGCTATAAGAATACATTATATATACAGGAAGCGAACGATTCGGAAGTCTACATTCCGTTCCGTCAAGATGCGTTTTTAGGGGCTTCCGGTCCGGTAAGTAACGCTTGCATGCCTATTGTGTGCCTGCTTGTATGTGTGTGCGTGCGTGCGTGCGTGCGTGCGTGCGTGTGTGTGTGAATTGTATGGTAATTGTAACAGTTTAAAAGTAACCTCTTGAAACTTGCAGTTCCTTCTGGAAATTGAGTCTAATAGTTTGCTGGACTGGATTATACTACAGCAATAACCTGTGGCATGTACAGTGATTGATTTAATCATTATAACTAAACATTACACAAGATGTCATCCAGACGCACAAACAAACACACGCACACGCGCGCACACACTATACATACAGACAGGCAGACAGACAGACAATGTTGTAACAATGTTTGAGCTCATGTGTCAAGTAAACTAGATCTAGATGTGTAGCCCTCGTGATGAAAAGGTCACAGATCATTCATGAGCTGTGAATTTCACATTCACTATAATAATATGTAGAAGTGTTGCTTGTTGCTATTATTATTATACTTTACTGTTAATCACTCACATACATAGGTATAATATTATAGACAATGCAGAACATGTGACATATTCACGGCATGGCTGTAAATTTAAGTTAATTTGAAATTGATGAATTCTTATATAATGTAAATACACATACTATACACAGCTTATGGTGCACGTTTCAGTTTATCACCCACAACCATGGCCTATCAGAATGGAGCTGGGCTAATGGGTAGTCCCACTTAAACTGGGCTAGTCAATATGGGGTCTACGCAAATGCTCACACTTATACTTCACACATGTAGTACAACACGACACACTACAATGGATGACAACTGGGCATGCGCTTGTTGGGTGTAATTCAGTGAATCTTCCTCCTTTGTAATCTTCATTTTAAATCAATATATAGAATGCTGCAATTTGGTTTTATGAGCTGTAGCTCGATTCTATCACTCCATTTGAAGTAATTCAGCATTCTTCAAAGTTCATTTTGTATAATTATGGTTTGGAGTGGCAATACCCTCTTTCAAATGTTTGATGGGGCATGTACCCCCTGCCCCCCGGTCCCCACACCTATGCCTTCGTATCTTTATATATCTCTATGCATGCAAATGCTTGGATGAGTAGTGTCATAATTCTATTGTGTGATCAGGCGCAGCAGAAATATGAGACAATATGGAGGAAATGCAAACTGGTAGGAAACAATAGGTTGATAGCAGACAGTTGCATGAAAACATAAAAAGTTGTTGCGCACATTTCGGTCACCGATCGCCTTTAATGATACTTGGCGCTAATTGGCTGCAATGCTGCAGTGGCCTTCCTAGAGCATATTATGCATGCGCCCGTTTTACCGAGCGCGTTTTTCCCCGGTTATTGTCCTTATACGAAGTGTTAAGATAGAGAGATGACTACCCGACTGAGGCAGAGGAAGAGCGTATCCTACAGAGAGGCGACTGCGTTTAGAATGCCAAGGCCTCTAAAGCGAAGGAGAGGGGAAAAAGGACTCTTTCCGATGGAGATAATCGAAAGGGATGTGGCAAACGTAATTGTACTGAGCACATAGCCTAATGGACTTGTTGCCTGTGGAGTTTAGAGCTGCCGTTTCTGAATATAAGTACGTAAGCTTATGTGTTTTGCGTTGTTTTTTGCAATGCCTTTCATTGGCAATATGATGCATGCAGGTATAAGGTTCACTACGTTGGGTACAGCAGCAAGTATGATGAATGGAAGTGTGAAAGTGATCTAGTACCTATCAGTGAGGAGGAAGAAGAAAGTGAGTGAAACTGTAGCTATTCATAGACCAGACAGCTAGCTATATCTTAGGTACATAGTTGTTGCTATATATTGTTGTATTTCGATGTTAGTCTCGTTAACCAGACCCAGTTCCGCCTAACTTCCGATTATTATATTCAGCGTCCGATGAATATAATAATCGGAAGTTAGGTGGAACTGGGTCTGGTTAACGAGACTATTTCGATGTGTTCACTATCTACTGTATAAAATTAATTGGTACTTTCTCACTTTTGCTGTTTCCTAACCCCTAAGTCTTTGTGTGGGATGATATGTACACTGTCAGATGAACATGCTGTGCTTGGTGTGTATATGAACTATAGACTGTATGATAGGGCAGAGTCACCCTGATGGTCCAGATAGGATGTGGTGTTCTTGTACTGGGTAAGCTGCTAAACTGTGAGGCTACATTTGATGCACAAAGAGAGAATGCATTAATTTTACTATGGGATGACTTGTTGTATTCTCATATTCCTCAATAATTCCATTCAGAGCACAACTTTTCATGGATTAAGCAGACTAGTTGACCGATATCTTTGATAGTCTTGTGACACTTGCAGAGCAGATAATAACTTGATGCAAGCAAATTTGTGTGTGTGGGTGTGTGTACATTCATGCCTGCGTGTGTGTGTGTGCGTATATTTACATGTGTACTTTCATGTGTGTAGTGTATACTGCACTGCAGGTTATGGGAGGCATGTTGTCTGTATTTGTGTAAGTATGTTTATTCATGTAAATCTGTGGTTTGTACAATTTGGTCTGAATTCAGAAGAATATCAGTGGGTGTCCTTTATCCTGCCTGTAATGCTTTATTTATTTGTAATGGCATTTAGTCTGTGGTCATTCGGTGGACCTGGTTGTATTATTTCAGGCAGAGATAAGCAGCATTATCTTTGCAATTTGATGTACGAAATTCAATGCCCAAAGTAGGAAAGTTAGTCAAAGTCTGATCCCTGGCCCGATATGTGTAGTGGAATTGCACAGTCTAGTACTACCAGGAGTAGTACATACGTATGTCTCTCAATACGCTGAACTCAGCCGATGGGGCTGGGTGGTGCATGGGGTGGGGGCTCACATTGATATGCGTATAACACCCATTAAAGCCATATCATTAGTTGGCTATGCAGACTGCCCAGAATGCATCTCTTTACAAATGTCAATATTTATAATAATACTCATTTGACAGGAGTATTCACCTGAGACGGATGTACTAAAATACTGGTGGGTGTGGTTCCACGATGTGCCTGTGGGTGTGGCTGCTGAGTGTAGTCCCTGGACATAGCTGTGGGGTATTATAGGGTGGTAAGGTTCATATTATGCATGATTGCAGTGAAAACCTATGTACTGTATGGAATCACCCAATCTGAACAATGATCGTAAATTGTTAAAACAACAGCTCAATCTAACTTCTATGTACAATGAGGCCATTGACTCACCATCCTGCTGGGTAACCTGTAACTTCCTCCTTTTCCCTTTCCTTTACCAACACTCTGGGGGGGTCCTCTTAAGTCCAGATGACATTCTCAGTGACCAATAACTGTGGGAAGACAAGGTGCAGCAGGTGTTGGACAACCTATGTGGACAGGATAAACACAAACGTCATGAGCACTTTCGTCGGGTGGTAACAATTACGTATTTAAGTGAACTTGAGTACGTAATTCGGGACACCAGGGTGATGTGGGAAGGGTTCTTTTGAATAGTGATAATGTTGGGTTGTGGTTGAGTGTCTAACAGTGGTCAATCCCCTGTGTATGGAGGTATTGTTGGTAAAAGTTCGAATCAACAGCTGTGTAATGCGGTAGTTAAAAATATATATGGTGTCCAAAAACACCCCGCATTACCCTAAAGCTTATCACATATGACTATGAATCCTTCAGTGTAGGTTGACTCTATCAGTCATGATGTCTCTCGGTCTCTTTGATAGAAGTCCACATGGTATGGAGAAGAGTTTGAAAGTCAATTTTCTTCATTGAGGCGACTTCCCAACTCAGCCTACTGGTACATCTGTTGAGTTTGACGTCAGCTGTGGAGGTATGTGCCCTATCTAGAGTGAACAGTTTGCACATGTACAGGTGTGGGTGAGGGAGCACATACCTATGTATGAGTGAGGTTGGTATAGGTATGATGGCTCGTACTGTGTTTGTACTCTGTATGTGTATTGTGTATGTGTAGTGTGTGTACCGTGAGTTCACTGTGTGTATGTACTGTGTACGTATGTATTGTGCATGTAATGTGAATTTACCATGTGTACTGTGTGTGTACTGTGTGTACTGCGTGTGCTGTGTAGATGGGGTGCATATTTACATAGAAGACAAAAGTAGCTAGTGTATGGTAGACTGAGTTGATATGCGATAGTGTGTACTTGTCTACTACAATTTCATGGGACCGTAACCAGTATGCCAAGTTTTGAGAATATGGAACATTTTATATAGTTTTAATAATTTTTATAATAGTATCATATTATGTCAGTTCGTATTAAGTAGCCAAAAACTTACTTGGTAGATGTATGTATGTGTGTACATGTGTGTAATTTCAAAGAACAATGATTATTTTATTGTTATTGTCTCAAGTATGACATATTTATACGCATACAATTTTGGCACATGGCTGCATTACAGATAATCCTTACATAAAGTATGCACCTTAGCTACAACAAATTACAACTTCCTACCCCTAACTGATAAGAACCAAAACGACAATTTTGTTTGATGTTTGCAGGTGATGGGCATGTCAGGTTCATGACTATTCAGCAAATGGAGCAGATAATGATGTAATGGACAATTCACTAGTTGCTTAATTGGCTTCTGAATCTTATTTCAGATTCAGGAATAGTACAGTATTGCATTATTATCAGAAGTGGAAAGGTGTCAGCAGCAGAAGTGAGCAAGAGATCACAGAACACAACTCCTCAACATGATGTAGAACTGTTTTCTTCCAGGTTATGGCTTATCCTCTTCTGTTTATTCCAAAAAATGCATCTCAGAGTTTGTGTTTACCGCTGAATTATGAATGTGGAATGATACCATCTCACTAATCGGTATAAAGCTACTCTATCAATCTTGCTTGCATGTGTACTGTTCCATACGATAGGACGTAATACAGTTACTGTATGAATACATGATATATTATATACATGAAAGGCTACTGTGTGTGGCAGGAATAACTGCGAATGAATGAAACATTGAGAAACTAATGTCAATTGACAGATTATAAGGACATCATTCTTATCGTGGGAGCACCTCGTGCTGTGTATTTCAATACTGTAGGCTCAGAATTAGGCCCTAGGTGACCCATTAGCACCACACACGTACAGACTAGTGTCAATTGTCGATGTTGCATGTGATGAGATTTGTCCCATAACAGTTTAACAGCCATACCATGTAGTGCAGAACAAATCATGTGCAAGCAGTTTGTTTGGATGATGTGTACACTGTCAGGTGACCATGCTGTGCTTGGTGTACATATGAACTACAGACTGTATGATAGGGTAGAGTCACCCTGATGGTCCAGATAGGATGTGGTATTCTTGTACTGGGTAAGCTTTGATATATATTTATATTATTTATAATTATTGGTTGGTTCATGGCTAATCTCAGAAGCTTTATTTTGGCTGAGAGTTAGGAAATATGGACTGCATGTAAACAAATTGTGCTTGAAAATGTACACATGCGCACACATCCACACGTGTGCACATGCACATACAATGTATATGTACTTTCAATGTAAACTTTTATTTATTGGATATGATAGTGTGCATGTGCAATAATTTCGGTAAATTTCTGTAAGGCATCATATAAAATTTGTACTTCCATGATTACAGTTTGGTATTATGTCAGAAGGGGGATTTAAAAGTGCTCATTGCAGCCAGCACCTCTACTGTTCTAGGAATTATGATGTTCAATGCTGAGCTGTGTGGGATACTGCCAGTGGAATATTGCTTCAACACACACACACACACACACACACACACACACACACACATTAATTCGTTCGTTTCGTTTTATTAAGTACGCAGTTTATCAAAATAGTAAAGGTAACAGGGAAATAGCTGGTACTTGGATTTGATCTTGTTGGATGTAATTTGTAACATATTAACATTTGAATCACCAATAAATTGGTACTGTGTAAGATTTTGAATGTAAATCCCTGATTCATCAGTGATGAATTTCTCTCTGGAAAGCCTCCTAATGCGACATACATTGTGGACGCTGGGTCTTTACAGCGACATAAGAGGGATCCAAGCCCTTCCTTTTGTTTGCCAAAGCCTTTACTGTCAAGGTAGTTACTACCCTGCTTTCATTACATATCTTATATATTGTCCGGGGCACAATAAATTAGGTACATAATAGAAAGCATGGTAGTAACTATAACCTATGGAGTTTCAACTAATGCCTGTCTCATGCAAGCACACACCACACACGCATGCACGCACACACACACACACATACACATCATACTGATTCTTTAGTTCTCATCCACAGCTTGTTAGCAGAGTCATAGCAAAGGAGACACATCAGTTGTCAGGAAATCTATCTCAAATACCAACAAACTCCTCTATCAATTTCATCTATTTTAATAAATATTTGTAAATTCCTTTTTCACTGATATTGCAAGTAACATGGTTAAGTACATTATTATTCTTGATCTACACCTGCCTGGTTTTGTAAACGAATTAATTTGAATTAATGATGATGCATATAGTTATTAAGATGCAAGTGCGCATGTTTGTCTCACTAATTATGGCCTGCTTTTAAAATGTTAGTGATACATGCGGTGAGAGGATTACCCAAGACAAATGTACACAAGATATTGTGTTGTAGAATGTTGATATGAAGTGTACATATAAAATGTATATAAACTTAACATTCCTGGGAAGTGTGAAGTGTGCTGATGTCTAACTTATTATAAGAACATTAATTTAAATTTGTTAACATGGAGCTAGGCAATGTATTAAAATACAATTAGTCCATGGACCAATTGCTTACCATTTTGGTACCATTTTGGGACATTGATGAATATGTACCTTTATGTGGTATGATTGAATTTCATACAACCTTCCATGTAATATATAAGTACCACTTTTGCATTATAATTCATAATTAAATTCTCACTTCCAATTTTTTAATGTATACATACATATAATTATATATATATATATATATGAGATTGTGACTCCGACATTGTATCAGATGGTCTATATCACATGAACAATGCACCAGAATAATCATAATAATATTATGCAATAAGTCAATTTTCAATTCTGCAGCCCTCAAAGGTACATTTTCCAGCATCCCCTGGACTATCACATATTTAGCCAGGTGTGCTAGACCTCAACCTCTCATTACCGCGCGATAACGAGAAGTTGGGTCTAGCGAGCCAGACTATCACATAGTGCATAATAATTAGATTACCCATTAAATATGTATAACACATATTTTTATCGAAAATAATTATGTCATATGAATGATACTGTAACACTATAATATTGATTATAATACATACACTTAAATGATTTGATAATATAATAATACTGTAACAATAATATACATAAATTACTGCTAACAATGTCAAGTGATTCGTGGGAAATGAAAATGACACTCTTTATCTCAAGCTTCATGCGGGCTCCAATTCGTTATTCTTTACTTTTGCCAACTATTGATCCAGAAAGTACATTATAACAAACTAGTTACAGTACAAAAGTTTGCACATTGAATTTTCAATCATTTCTGGAGACCAAATCCACATTATAGTGTCAAGTATGCACTTGCATGCACTTAAAATTGATTCTGGACCATGTTCATGACTGTTAATGTCCTAGCCTACCACTGATATAATACGCACCGTGAATGTGTTACTATGGTATGGAACTGACTGAGGATGCATAGGGAGTACATAGAGGGTGGGGAGGCATGCCAAGGAAACCCTATCCCATAGTAAGGTTGACATGGGCTTCATGTTTCCACTCATCTACTGAGTACTATCATTTGTTATACGTAATTAGTGGGACAATAACAAGCTATCTATAAACAATGGTGTGATCAAATTAGTACATTCCTAAGCTATTCACTGATGTCTAGAATACACCTGCATCTACTGTACAACTAACCACCATCTGCAACATAACATATTTACAGATATGCAAGCATGTATGCATACAAAAGTAAACACACACACACACACACACACACACACACACACACACACACACACACACACACACACACACACACACACACACACACACACACACATACATGTACATTAATTTTATATTATAATACATGGACAGGGATGTGGACATTACCCACAACTATCATTGAACAGGTTTAAGATAGAAATATGAAAGGATCTGACAAGATAAATGGGATGAGATAAAACTCTGAACTAAGTTTACTGGGAGACTGCTCAGCCGAGTTATGGTGGTCTTCGGTTACGCCCACATAATTACCATTTCAGATTATAATCAATTGATCAATTGATCAATTAATGTGAACACAATTTGAAACCTACAACCAATTTCCAACACCAGTAGCTACAAAATAGGTCTATGAGAGTGTACTACTATTGTACTGCTTACGTATTAATGCATACGTGGGTCTTCTAGCTGCTAATCAGGGGATTCAGTTTGTCAACAAGTTCAAAAGTTTCATCACAATTGTTCAAACAGATGTAATTAGTCTGAGATTGACTGGACCTACTAGAGACACAGCATGTATGGTGCATTGTACACATACACACATAGAAGTAACTGTAAGTAATAGCTGTATCCTGCCTAGATGTGTTGCAGCACACCTAAGCAGGATACGTACAGCTGGCTCTTTTACCCTGGGGTGGAGAATGACAATTATACTGCAGATATGCCCATAGCTCAATACAACATATTATATACAATAGAAATGTGTTTACTAATTTCCTGCCTTGTTCTCATGCAATTAGCTGTAGCTATTACTATTGCAAGTTAAATAGAAACATTGATTCAGACACTTTTCGCATGAGATAAAGTTCCCTGGCTCAGCCTATGGTAGTAGTTTTTAATTTGTAACTATCCTTTCTATGCAGGCCAGTGGTAGGTAGCTAGTCTAAAGCATAGGGTCTATGGTTAAAGGGACACTGCATCGAAATAGTTAAGTTGAGATCAAAATTAATGAAAATATACCCGTTGTAAACATTACACTCCGATTATTAGATCCGAAATTGTCGCCATTAGTGAAATTGAGCTTTGTGAAGTTTTGTTTCTGAAGGCATTATTTTTCTCTCCCTTCTGCCATTGTGGTCTGACGTCACTGGCTTGAAAGTTGATTTTACTGCTATCATAATGTATGTAAAGAGCGAGTCCAATCTGCCGAGAATCTCAGTCTACGTTGTCAAAAGTGCTTCACTTGTACCACAGCTAGTCTAATTCATGCCTTATTGCATGACCTTCGGTTGTAACAATGACAGCAAGGCAAGGAACTGGACTACAATTAATGACTGGATTCTGGAATAGCTGATCTATTGCCGCACACTTGTATCTTCCTTAATACAAAAGCTACGGACTTGAAACCATTGTTTGGTTCCTCTTCCTCTTAGTGGAGTCCATGAATTCTGTTTGAGGAAAGTATTTCGGCGCTTTGTGGCACACATTTTTGCAGGCAAATTGATCAATTCCCAGACTATTCCATCAGTATTAGAGGACAAGAGCTAAAGCATGGGTTACAAGTTGTGAAACGTCTGCAAAACTACAAAAATAATAGCTTTACATGTGCATATGTATTACTTTGAGGAAATCTGAACAAGTTATCCGACCACCCATAACAGATCGAATTTTGACCAATTTTATGCTATGTTTAGAATTTATATGGGCTGAATGGCGCAATTCAGCCCAAATGAATTTCTACTGGCAATATAAATTCATAGGGGGTTGAATAACTTGTTCAGATTCTCTCAAAGTATAACATATCGACCTCTTATTTCCAGATTTTAAAGTACACAGTAAAACTTGGTTCACAATTTGATCACTGGTTCATTAAATTTTGTTGAAAGTTAACGTTCTTGTGTATTACTGAGTGTCCCACTATATGCACAATGTTCTGTAATTGTCATGGAATACACCTGGATGGCTAGTGGAAGGCAGGATGCTACAGAGTAGTTAGCTAATTCTTTGCATGCGGATGAACCCTCAATATGACTGTTGGGTGTGGTCATTGGGTGTGGTTCTGGACAAGGTTGCTGGGTGTATATCTATGTGATTGTTGGGTGTGGTCTTAAGCATGGTTACTGGTTGTGGTCTTGAGTGTTGTCCTGGGTGCTGTTGCTCAGTTGCTGTTTGATTTTTCAATCATAATACATATTATACATGTAACATCTGATTCAATGCCGATCATTATATCTGTGTACAGCTGGTGTACCCCTAACTGATTTCACTACCTGCTAGCGATAGTTAGTAATGTAGTTTATGATTATTAAATTAGTAATAACAATAACAATTCATGTTAAATATGTACCTTTGCACACGAATGACATTGTTTTATCACATGTACATACAATACATACCCTAGTGGATGCAGATTGAAATTTAAAGTTTTGGATGGTCACAGTAACTTATTACTAATTGCTGTGTGTGATCCTCAGTATGATTGTTGGGTGAGGTCCCTGTATGTAGTTCTGTACATATTTGCTGGGTGTGTATCTGAATGTAATTGTTGAGTGTGGTCTTAGACATGGTTACTGGGTGTGGTCTTAGACATGGTTACTGGGTGTGGTCTTGCATGTTGTTGCTCTGTTGCTGTATGATATTCATAGTGAAGGTTTATACAGTACTCTGAAAACATATTATTATGGTCCAGATTGGGTGTTTGTAATCGGTAATACGGCCTGCTACCTGTACACAAGTCATTCTGGAACAAATGCATGTGTTGTAACACTCATGTACAGTAGATTGGGAGGGCTTATGATACCATCTCAATGTTAACATTACATTGGACCATCTGGATATTTCGAATTCATGCCACTCTTTATGATATGTTGGTCATGTGGTATTATTGCAGGGAACATATCCAGTGTCTGCACGTTATCATGAGTCCTGGCAGGATCAGTATTCCATACTAAATACATGTAGCATAATATCTGCCTACCCATAGGGTCAGGAAGGCTACTCTGTACTGTACATGTGTTAAGTGTGTGCATATACATAATATATACATTGTGTGCCTGCATGTACAGTACATCATAGTTTGCCCTTCACACCTAGCTAGTCAGTAGAGACGTTTGATGATACAATTATCTCCCTGGTGTCTATAGTATAATATTATCATAGTGATATTAACTCAGCCTCCTATATCAACCGGAAGTAATAATAGCAATTTTGACTGAATATCTTGTGCTATTTTTGACCATAGATCTTCCATACCATGGCATGAAATATCTATGATTAGACAATCATTGCTCAAGTCTCAAAGTATTAAGCTATAACGATAACGTCATTTAAATGGCTGCCGGATATGTTCAAATCTTGTTCTTCGTTCACGTTGAATCGGACTGTCTCATTTAACTGTCTTGTGCCTTCGTAGTAGAGGTTTGCTGCCATGGCGTCACTTTTGAGGTCTTTTCTCCACGGAAGCCATCAGGTAAGACCTATTCAACAAGTTTCTGTTGCCTCATCCGAAATTGGTGATCGCTCGGATACGTGCACGGTAACTTCATAGATAATAGAACATGACTAATGTATATGTTTGACTTGTGTCATATGACAGTCACATTACCAATATATGCGATTACAATTTATTAATTACACTCTAGTAGAAGTAGTATAATTAGTTATACACTAAATATTCCTTCATCCCGTCATGTATAGCGATAACTTTAAAGATAATTTGTATTGAATATTATTATTGTAGCATCAATCATGTTTACAATCTAACTGAGTGTTCATGACCTAGTGAATTGTATGTGTTTCTCAAGTTCCTAGTTCACACACTACTAATGAGTATAATGTTGTTTGATGTGTCAGTCTTTGGAACGAAGCTTCATTTCACTACACTTGAGGGTATGAGAGAATGTGAACCAGCGAGAGATGTAACCATTGTTGTTGTATGGTTTGTTCAGGTTTGAACAGTAGCACCGACTATACCACCATCCTGCTCTAGCATTTCTAGCACAGTTTGTTGAAGTGTTATCATTATCCCTGTCATGTGTTGAGAATGGCCTACCGTCATTATTAAAATCTGACCTACAAGACCTCATCCCATCACCGGCTGTTCCACTGTATGCTCCAAGATCTAGTCTGTACTTGTTGGCAGCATTGTGAACAGCAATTGTGCTGTAGATGGCATATTTGTGTATTCCTTTGTAGTCGGTCATGTCAATTCTCAACTCAGCAGCACAAACACTGAATGTCAAGCAGTTGATCTTCTTTAATCCAAGACAATGTTCATACTGTGGATCTCCAAATCCTTCTTCGTAATCGGTCCAGTTCCGATTGAAGTCCAATTGAGCTTGTCTTCTCCTCTGGAACACCATCCATTGTCCATTTTTCATGTCACAAAATACTTTGAATGGTTTGGTATTGGGACAGTTTGGTGCAATAGTGTAGACCCCATCTTGAGTACATCCTCTCTGATAGACCTTCTTACAGTCACGAGGTATGGTATCCCCAGATGGTGTACCTGAGAATGAAGTGAATACACTAACCTGACCAGTACATGTAGTTGTTGCATGATATTTCTAGTCTGTAGTCCTAGTAGCTAGCTATCCCATTGTCCTAGTGTGTAGTGTATAATAGTATGATTGAACTCACATTGTGCATTTGTGATGTGTGTTCCAGCTAGGATGAATCCAATAGTGAGGATGACTGGTGTGAGTAAATTCTCCATTGTCATCTTGTGTCAGTAGTTGAAGTAACTGCAGTGACCTCCAATGCAGGTTGATATCTTGTCTACTTGTTGTCTTTCTCCTTTTGAGCTGTTTGTGTTGTTCTATAGGTGGTCACTTCTCTTCTTTTATAGCCCTACCCTTGCAGAAGTGTGTGGCCGTGTGGGTCGCAAGAAGACCCATATTTGGGCAAAATTGCAATCTTTCTTCTTTTATGGTCATCTCTCACTTCACCCTCAGTAGTTTTATTCTATTTATAGACCTCAATGTATTATGTCATAGTATGGTATTATAATCGATGTCAACTATTTTGGCAGAGGTTACCAGGCGTCCTCCTTTTAGTGTGGGTGGATGTAAATGAGTGTCCCCAGTGTATGCATGTATGTGTGCATATCGTGTGCATGCATGTGTGTATGCCCATGCAGTGGTGTGCATGAGAATGATTACATATGGCTTCCCAGTCATGGCACAATGAGCGGGATGCAGGTGTGAGAATTGGTGCCTTTGTGGAGTTGGGTCAGGGTACAATGACCGTCTTGTCAGTACAGGAGCTAGAAGGTGTACAAGATTAAGTCATAATGAACGGGGTAGAAGTTAAACTCAAAAAAGTCAGAGCTAGATGAAGGAGTGAAATACAGTCAAGAATAAGACAGACTACCATAGGGAGGATGATAGGGTTAAGGTGTCTGGCTTGCCAAATGTATTCCACAATTGGGCAAGCATGCTCCCCTTCAATGATGGTGGGCAGCTGCATGTAATATAGTCCCATGCTTTGGGACGGGTGCAGTTAGAGGCTCATAGGTAAGAGCCCCGTGTGATCTGGGTTGAAGTCTGAGGGGGCGTCCGTTAAACTCATTGTGAATTGGAGGAGCCATAATATGTTCTTGTCTGTTCCATTAGTATCATTGGATTGTGTATGTCATCCGATCTCCTTGTGTGAGTCCAGTCCTAAAACATTACTAGTACTGTACTCTGACCTGTTATGATCCTGAAGTTTCAATATTATGTGCATGTACATTACTGTATGTTCATTGTACAATGTCATGTATGAGTTACTGTACTGTAATGTGTGTACTTTGTGTACTGCATATAGAGGTGTTGTGTGTGAAAACAGTATTGTTATATGCTGCAATGTGTCACCACCATGGCCTCCCAAGGGTCCACGTGCCACATATCAGCACAGCTAAACATGCATGTACACCCTCTGAATGTGGTGCATACCTCATAGCGACCAGAGATGGGATGTTTGTACCTCGTTACCATAGCCTATACATATGTGTTATGTGTACCTATGTGTATCCACATTTATATGTGTACAGCTCTAAATATCTGTTACTGTATACTGTAATTCAACTTATTAGATTATCTGATCTCCTTGTTAGAGACTCAGTCTAACTTTGTACACAAGCCAAGAGTTGTTCATTATAGGCTCCTACTGAGACCATCCTTCGTTAATTGGAGGAGCCATAATATGTTCTTGTCTGTTCCATTAGTATCATTGGATTGTGTATGTCATCCTTGTGTGAGTCCAGTCCTAAAACATTACTAGTACTGTACTCTGACCTGTTATGATCCTGAAGTTTCAATATGTGCATGTACATTACAGTAACTGTATGTTCATTGTTATATGCTGCAATGTGTCACCACCATGGCCTCCCAAGGGTCCAAGTGCCACATATCAGCACCCTCTGAAAGTCTTGTAGCATTCCAAATTTTATACCTCCTATGTCCTACACAGTAAGTACATATAATGTTATGTGAAGTATGTCATACTGTCCTGGTGTACATGTCTTAACCACTGAATAATCCTCACCAAAATAGCATTTACAATATGTGTATATTTGTAACGATATTATTATTGTTACAATCATGTTTCAGTCTCTATATTATCACTTCCTGTAATGAATGTCATTAAATTCACACATCAAAGGATTACATCATTGATCATAACACACATTGTATAAGCCAATCTAACTAATGTTAGTGTATGTGTAGAGTTCGTTATTGTGTGTGTTTTCATTAATCCTATGATTGCACACAGTGTGCTTACGGCCATTGGTTGTTGTGTTAGTAGTGGAAACGTAACTTCATCAGAGCAAACTTCAAAGAAATCCAGCTATTCAGAAAGTGGTACCAACCTACACCTCTCCAATTAATCAGTCCACTAAGATACCGACCATTGAAGTTGGAATGAGTACAGGACTTGTACCACCATGCTCCATGATATTGACTACTACTTGCACAGTTCAAACTACTCTGATCATTGTCTCTATCTTTAGTGGTAAACTGCATTCCATTTACACTTAGTCTATGTGACGATCAAATGGCATCTCCAGCAGTTCCTGTATAACCTGCTATGTTTAGTCTGTAGTTTGTTCCACTGTTGCCAACAGAGAAGAAGGTATATTGAGCATAATTATTTGTAGTTCCCTTGGAAATCAGCTAAATCGACTCTTAGTTCTGTTCTCGGTGCTGCTGAGGTCAAGCAATGTATATGGTTCAGTCCAAGCCAGAATTCTCTCTTGAGGTTCCCAAACCCATTGACATAGTCTGCCCAGTTCCTGTAGAAATCCTTAGATCCATCTCTTCTTCTCTGGAAGACAGTCCACCCTCCTTTCTTCATATCACAGAAGACGTTGAATGGTTTTTCCACACCCAGGGTCAATAGTGTAGACTCCATCATGTCTACATCCTTTGAGATAGGCCTCTCTACATTCTCTAGCAGGTGTTGATGGACCTGTGCAAATGTACCCAGTACGTATGTAGGATAGAGTAGCCACTATATGTGAGGTTCTATGTTAACATGTGTTTGTTGTGTAGTGAGTGAGGTGCTACATACACATCCAATGTGTAATAATCCACACATTGGGGTATATACTGTATGTATGGTATATGGTGGAAGAACTAAACATACTATATACATTCATACGCCTATAGGTGTGTCTGATTTCTCTCAGTATTTTCCTAGAAAGATGCTCTTAAGGCAACAGTATGTTTTCTCAAACCCAACATACAGTGATGAAGTGCTTGTGTATAATTTGAAACTCACATAGATAGCAAAAAGACCAATTAGTTTGAAATAACTTTTAGCGAAAGTTGAGTTTACTATGTTAGAAGGCGCACCAATGGAGGATCAACACTTGGGACAGCTGGGTCAACAGTGTAGACTCCATCTTAATACAGCTGGGTATTCAGACCACTCTCAGGAGGAAACTGTTTTGAGTATATTGAATGTAGTATTAGCTACCTGTGCACTCTCTAAAGTACACCTGTTGCTATACCTGTAGATTTTGTTATAAAACATCTGTATCCCTATCTTTATTTGATGCATACACATAGCCATACAATGTTTACTGTTTTTTTGCCATGTATTGTAATTGAGTGTATATATCTACTCACATTGTCCATATGCCGTAGTACTGGTAGAAGTATGGCAATAGCTGTTGATCCACAACTAAAGTTAATCATGTTCTTGTTTCTAAGCTGTAACATTCTCTTTAGTCAGTGTTCTCTTTTTCCTTGATCTCTCTTACTTGTTGTTTCTGTGTGTCCAGTGGTGTTCTTTTATAGCATTGATTAGTGTGTGTGTACATGTGGGAGTTGTGTTGTCATGACAGTATTTTGATTACCTTTTTAACACACCTGATACCACCATTCATTTAAGAAGGAGTAACAAGTGGTGTGTGTTGTGTTTTCAGAAGTGAATTTCATTGTATTTATGTGTCGTGATTGTTTGTAGGTGTAAGGTTCTATAAACAATTGAATTTATATGGATAGTGATAGGTATTTATTAAATAGAGAAGTTTTTGTATTGGAGTGTATTTAATATAAATTAAATGTGAAATTGGAATAACTTGTTATTCTTGGGGTGTAGTGACCCTGTATGTCTGTCTAGTTCCATTAGATCTTGTAATGTACACAAAACATGTCTACTTGTAATGTTGTTGATGTGTTGAGAAGATCTGTATATTACTGATTGGTATTAAATTTTCTTAGTATCGTAGACTTGGATATATTTCCATTCTAATTATCTCAAGGTGAAATTTGTAATTTCTCTTTCTGTAATCATATGATTGTGTACACACTGTATGCAATAGTTATATCTTGGTGTGGTGCATGATAGACAATTTATACTGCAAATATGCACATAGCTAGTCCAATGCATTATTTTCTATGTAATAGAAATGTGTTTACTAATTTCCTGTCTTGTTCTCACCCACTTAATCCTAACAATGAACCCTGTCTGGTGTCCTGTGCTGTATCACTGACCTGTGCTACATGACTTATGTGCACACAGTTCTCCTTTGGTCTACCCCTCAACCAGGATACAGAATATTATACATTGAAGCATGTCTCCTTTAGTCCTCATTTGATTCAATAATGGTTTCTGGAAGACAGTGGTCTGTATTCTGTTCCCAGCATTTCTATTGTAGCCAGCACCTGTGATCTGTACACATTGAACAGTGTGTACTGTGTTGTACATGAGATCTGTACATACTGTACAGTGTATACTGTATTGTACATGTAATCTGTACATACTTTACAGTGTATACTTTGTTGTATGTGTGATCTGTACATACTATACAGTGTATACTGTGTTGTACATGAGATCTGTACATACTGTACAGTGTATACTGTATTGTACATGTAATCTGTACATACTTTACAGTGTATACTTTGTTGTATGTGTGATCTGTACATACTATACAGTGTATACTGTGTTGTACATGAGATCTGTACATACTGTACAGTGTATACTGTGTTGTACATGATATCTGTACATACCATCTACACTGACTCAGATGCTAACGTGCATGTATTGCATCATTATACGTATGTATTCAATTTGTGTGCAATCTGTATTGTATATGTACATGTGTGGCAGTCACGGGTAGAAAACGAACGTTATTCCGTGTTCGACTTTTCACGAAAATGGCGACTCAAACTTGTTTCTAAATTTCTAAGCTGTAATTCCTGTTAATACAACTGTACACGGTAAAAGAATTACGCACAAGTCTTTTCTGGCTCTATAGTCTACCTGAGTATTATAAATGAACAGGTATAGACTATTATAAAGACAGGGCACAATAAAAAAGCAGTATTTGAGTGATACCTGTAAATCGGCACGCTAAACATTGACCAGGTGTGGGTTTCATGCTTTCACCTTTATCGTGCTGGGCCACATATACCTCATTGGGAAACATTGTTTGTTAGCGTCAAAAACAGTGACAGGCTAACTGGGCAAGCTGGAAGTGCCCTTGGGGTTGCCTCAGTCCTTGGAAATTACGTAACTTCATATAAAAAATAACCTATCCCCACAAGTCGGGTGTGCAAAAATTGATGTCACGGGATTCTCAGCGACCTCAAGCCAGTACAAATCTCTACGGATTAGGTGTTTTAACAAGTGTCACGGCAAGGTAGGAGTTGCGTGAGCACATACACGTTCATGTGTGCATGCATTCCTGTGCATTGCGTACCGAAATACCATCGTATTTGAACCTCCGTAATAACACACCCTAGGGATGAAAAATGCTCTTACTTGCAGAAACCCCAGAGGATACCCTTAGGCTATCATTGATGAAAGAAATAAATTCTGACCGTCATGCACTAATGTTCATTTTCTACCCGGGACTGCCATATGTATATTATTCTGTTCATATTGTATGTTTTTGAAATTTCTCAATACTATTATTATGTAAAAAATTACTATTCGATGTTGTAAAGATGTGTGTATATTAATCTTTTGATATTAATTTTAATGTGAACACTCAGTGACTCTCTCCATCATTAATATGCAAAATTGAATTATTCAGAAAAAATATGAAAAATGCTTCAAATGCATTCTGTAATTAATGGAAATTTAAGTAGTTCTATTATTATAGTAGAATAAGTGTTTCCATAATAACACTGTATGAGTGTTTTCCTGTTGTAAGTTTACATTTATGTTATTATTCATTGTGTGTACATGTGGCCTCTAAACATCAATGCAATGTGAAGATATCCTTAGATCTTAATTCCTATACCATGTCTATGATATTGTACTTGTGTGTAAAGATTAGTTACATGCACACACACGCACGTATGCACACACATTCACTTGCACATTTCCTGTCATGTGATAGTGTGTACAGTACAGTATAGAGCTGGTGGTGTCATGTGACAGTGACATGACCGATGTATATATTCAATGAGTGTCATATGACAGTCATAATGACCAATAATATATACAATATTATTATTAATCACATTGTAGTAGAAGTAGTATATATAATTAGTTATACACTGAATATTTCTTCATCCCATATGCACTAAATATTTATTAATAATATATCTCATCATGCATAACAATAAGACTTGAATTTGTATTGAATATTATTATTGTAGCATCAATCATGTTTACAATCTAACTGAGTGTTCATGACCTAGTGAATTGTATGTGTTTCTCAAGTTTCTAGTTCACACACTACTAGTGAGTATAATGTTGTTTGATGTGTTAGTCTCTGGAACGAAGCTTCATTTCACTACACTTGAGATTATTGGAGAATGTGTACCAACGATGGGTGTAACCATTGCTGTAGTATGGTCTGTTCAGTACTGCACATTCACAGTTGTTGTACCACCATCCTGCACTGTAGCTCTGAGCGCAGTTTCCTGAAGATCTGTCATTATCCCTGTCAGGTGTTGAGAAATGCAAACTAACAAGGTTACCAGTTGACCCACAAGCCCTCATCCCATCACCAGCGGTTCCAGTGTATGCTCCAAGACGAAGCTTGTACTTGGTCCGCTCACTCTCTTCCCGTGTTATCCCCCATATCGATCCTGAGTTCGGTACGACAAGTAGCAAAGGTGAGACAGTGGATCTTCTCATTTCCCAACCAGAACTCCCACTTCAAGTTCCCAAACCCATTTTTGTATTCCTCCCAAGTCCTATTGAAGTTTTCCTGTCCATTTTTCCTCCTCTGGAACACGATCCACTGTCCATTGCGCATGTCACAGTAGACTTGGAAGGGCTTCATACATCCAGGGTCAATGGTGTAGACTCCATCTTGAGTAAATCCTCTCTGATAGACCTCCTTACAGTCATGAGGTATGGGGTTTCCAGGGTTACCTGTAGCAATGATCCATCCTCCAATAACCAGTGTGTATGTACACATTGTATACAGTGTGTGTGTGTGTGCGTGTGTGTGTGCGTGTGTGTATGTGTGTGTATGTGTGCATATGTGTATGTGTGTGTGTGTGCCTGTGTGTTTACTGTACTGTTGTATTTGTGTGTATATAATCTGTTCTTTCTGGTGCTAGGACAATTGATGGATCATTCATTGAGTAATGCTATCCAGTAATCCATGCTACCAAGTGATTCAATAATATTGAGTAAAAATACCTCCCATTAGCCTTATGACACACAACCTTCACTCAATGGGATTTGTACTTTGAGAGTACATTGAGAAGTATGTGAACAAAGGACAATAATATTATTATCTACCAAGCCTATTATATGTAATGAATTGGGAGTAGCTTTGATTTCACCCACTTTACGTTGGTGATTAATCAATTAATCCATCATCAGATTAAAAACACATCCTATTCCTTGAACTTGTTTTAATGCACACATCCAATATGTCCCATCAGACTACTATCCCAGTGTCCTAGTGTGTAGTGTATAATAGTATGATTGAACTCACATTGTGCATTTGCGGTGTGTGTTCCAGCTAGGATGAATCCAATAGTGAGGATGACTGGTGTGAGTAAATTCTCCATTGTCATCTTGTGTCAGAAGTTAAAGTAACTGCAGTGACCTCCAATGCAGGTTGATATCTTGTCCACTTGTTGTCGTTCTCCCTTTGAGCTGTTTGTGTTGTTGTAGGTGATCACTTCTCTTCTTTTATAGCCTTCTCCAAAGGAAGTGTGGGCTGGTTTGTGGTTGATTTATGTGGTTGCCTATATTCAAATGTAGTATATTATAACATGTAGTATTACTGCGGTCAATGACATTTTAGTAAGAGTGTTGCAGCTATAAGTATTCGTAATATGATATTCATTTTTGCAGTAATCATGATCCTTGTGTGCGTATTTCATTTCACCAAGGACTCTTCCTTACCATTTATGGCAGTGATGGAACTTTGTGGTAGATACCAGTTGTCCACAACAATTCCACTTATCACTTACCTGGTTTCCAAGGGCCTGTATGTACTAGTAGTTGCTGGACCACTAGTAGTTGCTGGACCACTAGTAGGTGCTGGACCACTAGTAGTTGCTGGACCACTAGTAGGTGCTGGACCACTAGTAGGGGCTGGACCGCTAGTAGGGGCTGGACCACTAGTAGTTGCTGGATCGCTAGTAGGGGCTGGACCACTAGTAGGTGCTGGACCACTAGTACTAGGTGTATGTTGCACATACTAAGCTGTGTTTATGCTAACACTGTAAATGCACCAGTAGCTGTCAGATGGGAAACAACTTGGTATACTATCCTTAGCGGTTTATGGTTCATGATAGGTTCACTGTTGATGTGGTAGGTTAATGGAGGTTGAATACTAAACATTGTTTATTGTGGTACATGATGGTTTGTTTTGGTTCCTTGAGTTGCAAGAGTGTTCGTATGTTGTGAACCAGTTAGTAACTAGTTTCAGGCACACGAGGTCTGTGGGAGTGGGTTTGTATGAACCCCACGACCACCCCCCATTACAAGCCTTTTACTTGACACTTTATATACTCAATCACATGTCATGTTCAGATTCACTATTGGGCTGGTATGTGGAAGCGTGGTGCAACACATATCATAAAACACGTACCATACATTCAATTCCAGTTGTGTTTTCAGAAAGTGAATTTTATTGTATTCTTGTGTCTCCAGTGATTATTTGTAGGTTTAAGGTTCTATAAACAATTTTCTCCATGGGAATCCTAAACAAGGCATCGGAGTGTTATTTCAATTTACTAAAATTAATAAGTACATATTATGGAATAAGAACTTAATCTTGTGGTGTTATACTGTATGATATCAACAGATGCTATCATACTGGTTAAGACATGGTTAGTCGGTATGAAACATAAAACCAATGAACACCTGTGTACCTTTCACGCTGTAATTGTACATGTGCACATACAGTGCATGTGTACGTGCATACGTTGTACATATGTACATACAGTACATGTGTAAGTGCATACATTGTACATTTGTATCCTGGTTGAGGGGTGGATCAAAGGAAAAACTGCGTACATAAGCCATGTAGCACAGGTCAGTGATACAGCACAGGTCACCAGACAGGTTTCATTGTTGGAATGAATTGCGTGAGAACAATTAAGGCAGGAAATTAGTAAACACATTTCTATTGCATATAATATGTTGTATTGAGCTATGCGCATATTTGCAGTATAAATTGTCTATCATTCACCACACCAGGATACAAGGTAGTTATATCCTGCCTAGGTGTGCTGTAGCAGATAAAGTGCTAACAGATTACCTCGGGCTTCACCCTCGGTAATCAATTAGTACTTTATACTATAGAGAGAGTAGACGTTCCAACTTTATACTTTATACTAACATGTACTTACAAAACATGTGTATGTGCATACTTGTCTACATGGACATAACCCACACAAATTGAAATGTAACAGTTGTTTTTGTTTATAACACAGATTAGAAGTGAACAACAGTGTTTTTCAAAGAGCATAAATAAGTGCTGAAGGTCCTTTTTGGACATCTTGTGTGCTAATGAATGAGTATTTGTGTCCCTCTCAATCTACATGTGTCATGTACATACATGTGTTTGAAAGCCGGAGTTATTGAGCAGTAGCGCAGCTGCTGGATTTAGCAAACATATAAATTAATGTCCAGGTTATTTCGATCCGTTGATCAGTAATGCGCTGTTAAACCCAGCAGCTGTGCTATTGCTCATTAACTCCGACTGTCAATTGCCTTTACATGACAAAGAACCTGTACCCAATCATACATGTGGTTGTATGTTAACTTTACACAGTTTGAGCAAGTTTGAATAGCATCACAACCAGGCCTTTTAAACTGCTAGGGGAAGATAATTTAGGGAATAGCTTGCCAGACTAAGATGATTCCTCTCCACACAACTCTCTGGTAATCTTCACAACAGTTGAGGTGTCAATGATGAGGTCTGTCCAACTATAATTTTTGATGGTCTAGGAATATGGTAATTATAGCTTGTGTTTCACTGAAAATTCCAGATTTAATAATTAAACTGTTACTGTAAGAAATATTATCCCATCATAGTTCAATAAACTCAAATGTAGTCTAACATGTATGCACGGCTTATAAGTACAACACTCAACAGCTTATTCTGTAAGAATGTAGTATACACCCCCAATTTGTGACATACAATTCAATTACAACAAGAATCAACTCACAGTACAGAAATCTGTTAGTCTAATAAATCATCGGGTGCAGCAGTTCACAATTCATTGAATGTAATATTCCATTTTGTGTTTCAAATGAATCAACATGTTTTGAGCCTTTTAATTTTGCGGCTTCCTAAACCTGTTGACCCTATAGCTATATGCTGATCCTTATTATAATGGAATAGTGCATAATATTATACATCTTATTTGAAGGTGTTAGTAGATGTTATGGCTCAATGTGATTGAAGTGAGTATAACATTGCTATGCTTCAATGTAATCTCATCAAAGAACATTATTGCATAGACTGAAAACACTGTCATTCCTCTATAATGCTGTGTATTGTTATTGAGAGTAGACGTTCCAATTTTAGTGGGTCATTGTAATTGAAATAACAAGAGAACTTGTTACGTGATCATGTCATCTCACTGGAACCATCTTTGACCATTTATGGTAATGAGGGACCTTACACGTAGTAATACATAGTAATAACAATACATGTAGTAAACCATTTTGGTTTACCAAACACTGGTGATCTAGTGGTTGCCTAGCATATACAGCAGTGTGGAATCATAATGGGACAGATATGTATAATGTTCATAATATTATATTATGTGTAATGTTCATAATGGAACAGATATGTATAATGTTCATAATGGAACAGATATGTAATGTACATATAATGGAACTGACAGTGTTTAATATTATTATAATATTTGGATGAGACAGTGTGCTTATGACCATTGTTTGTTACTATTTTTTGACTAGCACACCAATCAGTGGTCGTGAACATGAGAGGACATGACATCTTTAGATAATAAACTGTACAATGCACTGTGTTGTATAATAGAGATCTGTACATACTGTACAGTGTATACTATGTTGTACATGAGCTCTGTACATACTGTGTTATACATGAGATCTGTACATGAGATCTGTACATACTGTACAGTGCATAGTGTGTTGTATATGAGATTCGTACATGCAGCATGTGTCATCTACACTTGATCATATTCTTGCATGTGGTGCATGCATGTGCCTATCCATACGTACTCAAATATAATATGTATTGTATGTATGATATGTATGCCATTTGTTCATGTATAACCTGTATTGTATTGCAACCATGTACGTACGTATATTTGTACATGAGAGCTGTACATACTGTACAGTGTGTACTGTGTTGTACATGATATCTGTATATGAAGTACAGTGTGCACTGTTTTGTACATTACATCTGTACATACCATAGAGTGTATACTGTGTTGTATATGAGATCTGTGCATACTGTACAGTGTGTACTGTGTTGTACATGAGATCTGTACATATACTGTACAGTATGTACTGTGTTGTACATGGCATCTGAACATACTGTACAGTGTATACTGGTTTGTACATAAGATCTTTTCATACTGCACAGTGTATATTACTGTACATGAAATCTGTACATAATGTACAGTGTATACTGTGTTGCATATGAGATCTGTGTATGCATTACATGTCATCTATACTTGATCATAATCTTACATGTGGTGTGCCAATACATACATACTCAAAATTATGTGTGTTGAGCATATGATTTGTATGCCATTTGTTCATGCATATCATTGTATTTTCATTTATGTACGTATGTATATTCTGTACATGTGTAGATGTTTGAGATTTTTATGGTTTAAATTTGCTGAAATATTAAATTTGGTTTAAGGACAGTTTTACATTGTCAGATTTAATTTTCTTTTAGTTTTATGAATTGTGTACATTAATTTTGTACTTTCAGGATATTTGACCACCACCACTCTGTCAGTGATAATTTCAATCAATTCATTTACTACAATTAGATATGATCACATTGGATTCACAATACCATTCATTACAATATATGCCTGACTACTTTCTAACATGGTAACATCATAGTATTGTGTATTGAAAGGTATTTAACTAATAATACTTGTGGTGTATGTAACTCAGTTATTGTAATGTTGTTGTAAGACTCTTTACTGGATGTAAATCTCAAGAAGCTCCAGATAGAGTTCTTCACTCGCCTGGTTAGCACATATACGTACTTCAATGTCCCCCTCCACTTCCTGTGGTAGAGTACGACAGAACCAGGGCATTCCAGGTTGTGCACAGCAGTTGTTACCAGTACCACAACCCTCTCCGTCCCATAGAGGGTCATTGATGTGTAAGGTGATCTCATACACTCCAGTGTTTCCTGACTCACAATAGTAGTGATCCCCAACGAATGAAGGAGGAGCTGGTCCTGGGTACTTGGCACATGGACAGTTATAGTTACCATTGTAGCTGTAATCATCAGAGAGCCCCACAGCATAGGTCCATATGTGCTTTCTAGGAGATCCATATGTTATAGACATACCATCAACGTAGTAGGAGTTGATGTCTTTAGGTCCATGGAATGCGTCCATCGAATAATACTGGTACCCCACTGCATGTCCACATATCTTACCGTAATGCATCCCTTCAGTAGGAAAGGTAACTGAAGAACAGCTGGCCACATTATAAGATGTTTTTCCACACAACTTCTTTGGAGAGGATATTGTTCTTAGAGATGTAGGACATTGTGCTCCATCTTCAGTCATGTTGATGTATGCGATTCTTGTCCAACCTTTAGAGCCGCAGTGCCAACTGTCCATGTTGCAGTGAACTGGTCTGATAGTTGTAGTCTGCCCCTCTTTAGTTGCCAACCAGTAGGACTGTGAATGGGCTTTTGGGTTACACTGGTGTATCTGGTAGCAGGACCTAGCAGGAGAGTCCTCGGTCACACCCAGTGTACAGGGAGCATTGATTTGTTCAATTTCTTCTCTGGTTTTATTCTTAATTTCGCTCTCAATGGTTTTTTGAAGCTCCTCCTGCATTGAGTGTTTGAGCTGTTGGGCGTCAGTGAGTGTTAGGGAGGATGTTCCCGGCGGACCTGGGGGTCCTGGTATTCCAGGTACTCCAGGGATGCCGTTGGTCCCAGCACAAACGAAAGGTCCTTGTGGAAGTTGACACCATGTGTTGTTGTGGGCTTGTTGCTCTGTGTCCCTCGGATGGGATTTAGCAAGGATACACCAACTGAAGTTGATCAGGCACAGGAGAAGCAATCCTCTGGCATACATTTGTTCAACAGTTCTTACTGTACATAACCAAGATATTCAACTGAACTAGCTATTTGCCCTAACTGAACTGGTTTATGTAGCAGGTCTGGTGAGAAGAGTCGATGACATTACATTACATACGTAATCCTGCATAGCAGTATGACATCACAGTCTTGTATGTACACACCAGACACACTGACTCCACTGCTAGTGAATGATGTATTGCAGAAGTGGTTTGTGAAGCTAGAGGAATAGAATTTTCTATCTAGTATCTCACACTTGATATGTTTCAGTTTACAATGATGCTATTATACTTGGTTTCAAGTCAATAGTTGTAGTTTCATTTAGTGATAACTGCAGTAAAAGAAAACTGACCAATTGCAATCTGTTAGGAGCTAATAATGATTTGTTCTGTGAATATTTGCATAGAGAAAAGCATGATTTTGTTGACAAACATGGAAGCAAATATTATATATATATATATATATATAATTATATGTACATCAGGTTGATAGTACTGTGCATGCATGTACTACAGGTTGGTAGTATTGTGTGTACATGCACCATGTATGGTAAGTCTACCTTGTGTGTACATGTTGCCCTTAAAATTTAGTGTTTTAAGTTGTCTGCCTAGGTGAACCGTAGTGTGATGTAGCCAGGCCCTCACATTGTTTTAAAATGGTTGCTGCTGTTCACCTTTTTACTGAAACAAGCCCCAATTTAAAAGTTGTAGGTAAGAATGGGTCAGGCTGCACGAGACTAGATGAACCATGCCAATCAGTAAGCATAGCAATGATCCTAAGCATAACATTCATGAAGTCGTTCATGTGTTCTGAATTGAGAGCTGTGTTCATAGGTGCAGTAAAGCTTGATTGGGCAGTATATTACAACACAAACTCATCATATTTCTCCATTCGAACTCCTTCTTTTATGAAACCCATATATTTTTCCAGGGGAGTGTCCCTTTAATTTCCAAGTGTCTATGGTGATACTGTATACTATATTACTATACTACGCAGTGTTTCGAATTGAGCATGTAAAACACAGACAGTGGCTCAACTGTGGTTTTCCTTAGGATGTAACTACATGGTGCTATTGACTGAGCATGTTCCATGACAGACACTATGTCACTTGTAGTTGGTATATAATAATATTATTATGGTATATACATACTATGTTAGTTTATACTGTAACTGAAGTCATTCTGCCTATGCTGCACTAAGCACATGTTCCTGTACACCATGGACTCAATGATGTACATAGCATGTATGTACATTTTTGTCTTACTATTGTAAATCACACAGGTGTCTTAAGTACATAATAACAATATTATAATTATAATCTGGAAATGGGAATGGGTTCCTGGTATCTTTGAATTATAACTGTACCAGTTTCTTTCCAATTGAATATACACTCAAACTCCTCTTATCTGGACACCCCATATCCGGGCATGTCCATGCATTCAATCACATGCACCTCGTGAAGCTTTCAATGCCCTGGACATTTTACAACAATGGCTCGAGTCTCAAGGCACTGATCCAGCCCATCTCCTACTAGCAAAAAAGTGGCATGAAATATAAATATTGTTAACATCACTATTCAATAAGTACATATTTATTACATATTATGTACCTACAGTAAGTTATCTTCCGCTGTTCCCTTGAACAATAGCCTGATATTCGATAGCACATATACTGCTACTGTACATGTAACAGTCATTGTAAAATAACGATAATCCAATTCCTTCCAGTTCATCTGTATACAATTCATCATTATGCAAACGTTTACATCACCTCACACACCTGGTTGTTTTCTGTGCTGTCACTATTGTGCTGTTCCCATTTCAATACATTGGTACAAGGTTGTCAACTGTCCAATCCAACAACCTTAATTAAGCTCCTGACCTACAACCCTGTAGCCTCCTGTGCCGTCACTATTGTGCTATTTATGAAGTGTTCTAAATTGATCATGTAAAGTATACACAGTGGGTAAATTATGGTTATCCTCACAATGTATGCACCTACATGACAGCTATTAACTGAGTATGTACTAAGGCAGACTGTATGTAGCTCATAATAGGTACGGACTATAGCAGTTATTCTGTGTATATGAATGTGCAATGCTGGGTAGATGTACAGCAACACCATAGTGCTACAGGACGTATGTTAGTTTAACTAGAGTCAAATGAGTTTTGCACAAATGGAAGCTAGAATGGTTCTCATTGAGATTGTCAAGAATGTTTGCATGTACAGGTTTGTGTTTATACGAAGTGTGTGTGTGCATGTGTTGTGTGTGTGTGTGTGTGTGTGTGTGTGTGTATGTGTGTGTGTGTGTGTGTGTGTGTGTGTGTGTGTGTGTGTGTGTGTGTGTGTGTGTGTGTGTACGTATGTGTGTGTGTGTGTGTGGTGTGTGTGTGTGTGTGTGTGGTGTGTGTGTGTGTGTGTGTGTGTGTGTGTGTGTGTGTGTGTGTGTGTGTGTGTGTGTTTGTGTGACAGTGTATTTCTGTGCACATGTAAGGGTATGTATGTATAATATGGTTGTAATAGTATGTATTATGTATGTGTCTGTGTCCACCAACTTTATTATAATCACCTTTCATTGTTTATTGTTTGTCAGTACCAGTGTGTTATTGTTATTGTATGTATTCACCAGACCCTAGCTGTATTTGATGGTCTTCACCAGGATCAGATCCTCTGTGCAGCTGCTGTCAACAGCAATGTTATCATGACAGCTGGTGAGAGCACAGTTGTGTGCGTGTGGGAACTCAAAAAGGAGTCAAAAGACAAGGGAAAACTCTCCATGCAGCTGACAAAGGTAGGGGGAAATCTCATGTTAGACCATTGTCAGAGTGGCCTCAATCGAGAGCTGGCCCTGTTATAACTATAGTACTGTTAGAATTATTGGGATTGAGGATTTGTGGTACTATTACTGAGGTGGTTATTAATCAATGTTCAACTGTATGTCACGTTGTCTGATCATGGAACTTAGCAGCAGATACAAATATACAATAGATATTCTATATCTATTATATATAGAATTCTTTATTAATAATATCTCAAGGAACACTGTAGAGGTTAAGTATAAAGCAATACATCTCCATCACCTTTTATAATACTGTAGATGGCACGACGATAGCACAATCATGACCCTTGTCTAATACTGCATGTACATAAGCATGTACCTGCATTTATCCAACAAGCCACTGTGAGAGACAGTAATCCAAGTTTGCTGGTTTGCTTTTCAATTTCGAGAGACAAAAATCAATGTCTTAGAAACCTACTATGTCTCTGTAGCTAGACACCAAGGAGTACATATTTTGTCTGGGAGCACATATCACTGTACCCCCAGCTGGGACACCCAATCCAACAAATGTACCCTTTGAGTAGATGATTTGGTGTACAGTTAGTAAGCAGGGACACACTGTAATGGTTGATGTACAGTGGAACCTGCAAATAAAGACCACCGAAGGGTCACACTGTAGTAGTTCATGTACAGTGGAATCTGTATATAATGGCCATCCCAGGGACACACTGTAGTAGTTGATGTACAGTGGAACCTGTCTTTAATGACCACCCAAGTAACACAATATAGTAGTTGATGTACAGAGGAACCTGCTTGTATAGACCTCCCAGGAAAAGGAGACAGGTGGTCTTTATACAGAGATGATTCACTGTGGTTAAATACATATATTGGATAGTCCCATAATGGTCTTTGTGGATAGGTGAATATGTGGTCTTTAATACTGGTTTAACTGTAGTTTTGTTGCAAAGAGGTTCACGTGGATGTACAAGTCTTAGATTGATTCCTTCTTTCAGATTGCCATCAGTATCGACACATGACACTACGATCAAATTATTTAGGGGAAACCCCATTACTTTCCCATTATGCTAATTTCTTCTTATCAACTCCCAACCCAGGTGTTGTATGGACACAGGGATCTTGTTGTGTGTTTGGGTGTGTCCGAGGCATTTCAGATTATAGTATCTGGCTCAGCTGACTCCAGATCAACCTGTATCATCTGGGATCTCAGCAAGTTGTCCTTCATCGACAACTTTGTCCAAATTCTGGATCCATCACTAACCCTAACCATCAACAGTAGATGGTTAGTTAGGCTGGATTTTCAGTAATACTATATACAATACTGCATGCACACGTGTGTACATATGTACCTTCTCTGTTATTAATTTTGTACACACATGTACATGGCATTCTGCACGCAAACACACACACACACACACACACACACACACACACACACACACACACACACACACACACACACACACACACAATACACACACAACACACACAACACACACACACACACACACACACACACACACACACACACAATACACACACAACACACACACACACACACACACACACACACACACACACACACACACACACACACACATGCACGTACACATGCACACAATCTCACGACTTAATATACGCATGCACATACACACCTGAATGTTTGTATGTGCATGTATGTGTATATATGGATACGTGTGTGTGTGTGTGTGTGTGTGTGTGTGTGTGTGTGTGTGTGTGTGTGTGTGTGTATGCATGTGTATGTGCTTGTGACTTAATCTCCTTTAATCTTCCTCCTGCATTAGGGTGACATTGTTACTTGTACTAAAACATACATGCATTTGTGGTCCATCAATGGACAGCTCATTGCCTCCACCTCCATCAGTCAGAAACCCTACTCCACCATCACCTGTTGTACAATGACTTAGGTTAGCACTGTCCACACCCTGTGTGTTGAAATTTGTGTATTAGGTGCAGATATCAGAGCAGAGCGGGGAAGGAGTGAGTATAGGTAGAAGGTGGGATAGGAGGGGGGTATTGGTACAAGGTGGGATAGGAGTGGGTATTTGGACAAAATGGGATAGGGGTGAGGATCATGAATTAACACAATGCAGAATAAATGTTGTAATTGGAACCAGCTACCTCATGGGTACAGTTCAGGCAACCCTTCTGTACCTGTGGTCATTGTTTCCTGGAGTGAGCATTGTACAAGCCACTCTTCCATATTTGGTATAGGTGTAGACAGAACTGCCCTCTCCTCATTCATGTGGGAAAGGAGAGACATTACTTCATTTATTGTTATAAGCTCAAAGTGTATTTGTGGTGTTTCAACCTCAGAAATTCAACTTATCCTCGACTTAATAATACTCATATCCTTGACTTTAAAGGGCCTATGACACGGAAAAAATTTTTTCGCTTAAATGTTAGTTCATAACGAAAAAATAACCCACGTTATATTCTTTCGATCAAATATCGACTCTAAGGTGGAGTATTCCGAGGATTTCTGACGCAAAATCAGCCATTTTTCGATTATTTGCGTGGGTGTTTCCGTTTTTCTCGCGAATCTCTTGTGACGTCACAAGGGGAACGGAAATCACTGTTTGTATACGATTTGTACAGAAGATCGAGCTACTCTCGAAGCAATTTCTTAATTGCAGAGAAATTTTTGAATGATCGAGAGCGCAGCGAAGCTATATTAACGAATAATGACTACGAGGAAGGTATCTAGGGGGCTTTAAAAGTTACGGAAAAGTCACCGTATCACTTCGAACCGTTTACAGTATTTGACGAATCGGCTACTGATAGAAGCTCGAATAAAGACAACAAAGACCAGTTCGAATACTCAATAGATGATTTTAATCATTAAAATCATCTATTGCGGTTTTGAATAAAATTGTATCATATTCGTGGATATTAGACATTCGTGTGTGCGTTTTATATTTTCACCATACTTTCAGATACGCAAACACCTAGTAGTACACTGGTGACAAGTATTCACCTGTGTCTACAACCAGGGACACATTGTGCTGTAAGGAGGCACCCTTAGATTGACTGCACAGATTATGGGGGCTCCATTCTGTACAGTTCAATGTAAGGAATGTTGCAGACATTCAACTTGTCACTGTAAGAGTTATATCAGTTAGTCTTCAGTACATACCATATGCATCAGCAGTATTCCAGTGGTGTTAACAAACTTAAGTCCCATCTTAAATGAAGTACTATCTAGTTATCAATCTCTAAGGGGCAATAAACAATTACTATCTTTACTAAGTGACATTCGATCGAATTATCTTATAGCTACGATCATTAAGTCAAGTAGCTAGCTAGCTGAAAATTCAGCAAACTTGACATAATGTATTGTTCACTGCAGCTTCCACTTTTGAAGACCATCTCCTGGGTCCCCTTAATGCATCACATTGTATTGGATTGCCATAAAAGACATTATTGTAGCTACTCTTCCTCAACCAATACTATTGACTGTGAGACAAGCTCTATGGATTAGTCATATGCAGCCCACTATTAAACTTAACAAGTTATAGATCTTTCTTGCTTTGGCAAAAAAAGAAACTAATATGTCACCAGGCAGAAAAGTATAGCTACATACTAGGTACTATGGTGTATTGCAGCCTCTCCTTGAAGAACCTCTCAGAGATTGAAACCTCACTCAGTTCCTCTGGCACACATCTATGACAATGTAGAGTATAGGTACAGCGCCTATAGCAGGCTAAGTGACATTAGATCGACCAACGTTCGCAAAGGGGGCTGAAAATACTATTGAATTTGTATTGTTCACCGTACTAACCGTTCCCCTTGTGACGTCATACCGCATCACCAATAAAAATGTCCGTTTTCACGAAGGACGAAACCGGAAGTGAGCAGAATTGACCGTTTGCGAACGATTCGAAGCACTTAAACTGTCGCCGCTGTTATTTATTTGATATTCTTCATCAGATAATGGAATAAAAATTTTCCGTGTCATAGGCCCTTTAAGAGTTTGATGTGTGATTTTCCTTGACTTAACAACACAAAAACGAACTCTAAATATCTAGTCTATGGATTGCAACGCCTAAAAATGGGAAAATGGCTTCCAGTTGTACCGGCATAATTACTTCTAATGATTCAGTTGATTTCTGTGGAGTGATATTTGATGTAAAAATCATGTGTATGTACATATCCAATGTCTTCACCTCCACTACTATCCCAGTATCTTAGTGTGAAGTGTATAATAGTACCATATTTGGATAAACTTTCCAGATTTTCAGTGTTGTTTTGATTAATCATAACTATAATAACTAAAATATGTTTTAGTAATGCTCTGGACCTTTTAGTGAATCAGAACTGTAAGAACAGGAGTCACCTTCGAAAAACTATAACTGTAACTAAAAGTGTAAATGATGTCCCTAACTAAAACTATAATCAAATATCTGCCACAAATGTTGTATTTACTCTTAGACTACGAGACTATGTTAGAATATAAGAAGACCATGTTAATATAATTATAAACATGTCCCCAATGAGTGGCAAGGGTGTATTCATATACCGATTGATGGAGACTGGAAGCATTAGGAACTGTATATGTATGACATAATGATGGTAGAGTGTACAATTAAAACGCACATCATCACTGTAACTAATACTATAACTATAAGTGTAACTAAAACTAATTGCATTTCAAGGCAAAAACTGTAACTATAACTAACACGTACGAAATGGCTACATAATATAATAATTGTAATCCTGATTCTGTCATCATTTAAATAACTATAACTATTACTAAAAAGCTTTTTGTGAACTAAAGCAAAACAGACTACAGATTTTATAGTCCTCTCCCTTTTATGGTCATCTGTACGTGGTATATTAGGGGCTGCCGCAGTATATTATTATATTATATATATATAATATGTGTTCCTACGTGTAACCACAACAATGAATTTATATTATAATTTATATTGCGCGAAATAAAGATGGCCGATTTCGAACGCCGACAATTAGAATTTGGGCTAGAATTCGTGCCCTAAAACTTCGACAAACGTAATAACCTCAGCGAAGGCTCTTCTGAACCTAAGAAATACCTCCAAGTAATTCAAGTGCGGGGGGCGGCTGCCCCACGAGTTTTTGAACTCGAATTACTTGTTTTGAGCTATATTTAGACCTCATAGGATTACATCATAACTAGTACTGGTAACAGTACCCTCCTTCAGTACTAATCACAATATTAATATGATGTCTATTGAGTATAGTGCAGTATGTCCAGCATCTACTAGTAGGTGCTCGACCATGGCCACTAGTAAGTGCTGGACCTCTAGTTGGTGCTGGACCACTAGTAGGTGGATGTTGCACATGCTAAACTGTTTTTATGTTAACACTGTGGATACACCAGTAGCTGCCAGTTAGGAAACAACTTGGTATACTATCCTTAGCGGTTTATGATTCATGTCATTGATAGGTTCATTATTGATGTGGTATATAGAGGGAAAAGACTAATGTATAATTTTAATGGGTGTCATTTGACACTCATATGACCAATTTATCTACTGTTTTTATTTATTTATCTGTTATAAATCACACTGTTGTAGACGTCGTATAATTTGATATACACTTGATATCTTCATTATAATTTATCATAAGTTTTAACTGATTATTTCTTCATCCCATCATGGACTGCAATAAGATATCAATTTGTATTGAATATTATTATTGTAGCATCAACCATGTTTACAATCTAAGTGAGTGTTCATGACCTACACACACACACACACACACACACACACACACACACACACACACACACACGCACGCACACACACATGCACACACACACACACACACACACACACACACACACACACACACACACACACACACACACACACACGCACACATACACACACACACGCACACATGCGCACACACACGTACACACACGCATACACAATATCATACTGATTCTTCAGTTCTCATCCACAGCTTGTTAGCGGAGTCATAAGCATTGAAGATACATCAAATGTCAACAAATCAAATACTAACAAACACAAAATTATTGAGACTCATTTATTAATTCATCTATTTTAATCAATATTTCAAACAACTTTTTACTAATTTTGCAAATAACATGGTTCTATTATTATTACTAATCAACAGCTGCCTGTTTTTAATTAACAAATTAAATTTGAATAAATGACGGATATGATTTTCCACTATTTAACATGTTCAGCCAAACAATACATGATAGGGAGTAGTGATCATATAATTATTTCAAGTCATTTATATCAACAATTAAGTGTATAAAATTATGGATCATTTTCAAAAAGTAATGAAGTAATATATATAATAATTATTAGCAAATATGTACTATTAATTATTATGAAATTTATTATAGTAATATTATATGCTTCTATATCAATGCATTTACATGTGTACATGCATATTATACGATTACATATTGAATTTATCTTAATGATTGCTATATTATTATTAACTTTTATAATCATTGTTAACACAATGAATGCATTGTACATAAATTATTAGTTTGGGAGTAACAATAATTATGTTATTTGGAATGCATTGTGTATGCAATAGTAATATCATGTGGATTGGTTTCAGTATCAATATTACATTAATATCACTTTGACGTATAAAATTATATTGCGACTATCATGCAAATAAAACTAAGTATGGATCATTTCCGGACCAAAAAATTATTGTACAGTACTAATGTGGACAAGTATGTAATGAAGACAAGTATTTCTAATTATTTATATCTAATTTAGTAGATAATAACAATGTCATAATGTAGTATTATGAATATTATTTATGATTAATGAAATTATGTATATTACGTATAATATAATATATTTAGGTACGTATTTTGGTAAATATTATAATATTATTATTGTTATTATAATTACAGCAGATTCCCAGCCCTGGTATTAATGGGCCAAAATTTGATCTTTCACAGAGGGTCAGAAAAGTTTTGGATATCCTAAGTATTACACTACAGATAAGTATTACATATCTACTTTTAACTTTAATATTTCAAAGTCGACATGTAAAGCTATTACTCATGAAGTTTTTCGGACGTTTCACAACTTTTGACCTGTGCTATATAGCTCTTGTCTGGTAATTGATCAATTTGGAACCCTGACAAAAATGCATGCTACAAATCAATGAAAAAGCTATTTCTTTCAAGTGAATTTCATGGACAGCGCTATGAGGATAAAGAGTCGCAAAACGGTATTTGTTTCAAGTCTGTAGCTCCAGCAATGAGGAAGATATGTGTTTCCGGAATAGATTTGTCCAGAAATTGATAAGTTACTCTATTTAGAAAAGAAAACACCGACACATACTGTCAGACATAGGATTATGCATAAGAATTAGGTATCATATGTGAAATCTACAAAAAGCATCATAACAGTAAATCATAGATGTATCATGCATTTATCAAAATGTATTAAAGCAGGTAAGTAGCATCGATGTAACTACTGTTGACCTTCTTTTAGCTTGTATGTGAGCAAGATTAACTGTGAAGCATATATCTTCTTAATTATATTATCTTGTGTATATACCAGCTACATGCACCTATAAAGCAGCTGCTACATAGCTTAAACAGTGTATACTAGCTACTTAGAGTTGCAATTAGGGTTGTCCAAGTGGGTATAATAATTATTATAGTGAAACTGTTGGAATTACAGTTAATCATCAGGACAAACTGTTACCGTTATCCAATAAATTAATATGTAGTTCATACAGAATCATCCTCATTATATCCATATAGTTTTACACAGTGTCATTGAAGTGATTATTAGGGAGAGTTATTATTAATACTATTGATTATAAAAGTGGTAAACATTAACAAAAAAGGGAATGTGAACTTATAAAAGTACAAATCACTGCTGATATTATTGAATCCACTGTGTGTGAGTGTGTTATACTATGATTTGTTCCTTATTGACTCTAGTAGTATCTGTAATTTACTGTGTATTTATACTACCTTGTATGCATATGCACCTACTGCATATAGCATTCAATTAGTCAATTTGTCAATATGCCTCTTAGGACCTCTTAAATTTTAAATTGAAGGTTGTATATAGTCTCTCCCATGTACTCATTGGAGGTCTCTTATACTGCAACCTCAAGGTTGTAGTCTCGTTTCTTTCCATAACTTTCATCAGATAAGGTTACTTTTTCATGAGTCCCCAGTGGAGGACGAATCCCTGGTGGAGGGATGTTGTAGTCTCGTTTCTCTCGATAACTTTCATCAGGTAAGGTTACTTTTTCATGAGTCCCCGGTGGAGGACGAATCCCAGGTGGAGGTCGGATGTTGTAGTCTCGTTTCTCTCGATAACTTTCATCAGATAAGGTTAGTACTTTTTAACGAGTCCCCGGTGGAGGACGAATCCCAGGTGGAGGTGGGATATTGTAGTCTCGTTTCTCTCGATAACTTTCATCAGATGAAGTCACCTTTTCATGAGTCCCTGGTGGAGGTGGGACATTGAAGTCTCGTTTCTCCCGATTACTTTCATCAGATAAGTTTACTTTGTGGATGGGACGTGCTTCTGAAGTCAGGAAGCATACTACGACTACTGCTATTCCACAGAGCAAGATGTGCGGCATAGTTCAATACTTGCAAACTGGCTTTTACCAAAAAGGTTTACTTTTATACAGAAGGTTAACTTCCTCAAAATTCACTTAGAAGTCAAAGAAAGTGATTGTGGCTATAAACATACCATAAAGTTAACAGAAAACTCCAAGCGAAGTTTACATTCCGTTCCGTCAAGATGCGTTTTTAGGGGCTTCCGGTATGTAAAGCTCGATAATTATATTGATTATGTAGGGTGGGTACGGGAATATTCGGACTTCGGCTAACTCCGGATATGCACTTCAGGCGCGCCAACTCCGTCGATTGTTGATGGTGAACGTTACCTCTGAGGATAAGGTTTGTAGTTGTATTGTCGATTTCTTCGTTAACTTACTGTCTATCTTTCATTCACCCGAAAAATATATTTTTGCCACATTTTTAAGAGATGGGATGCCCTCATTATTATTCTCACTATAGCTAACGGATTCTGCTGAGACCGGTGTATATTTGTAACCTTGGTAGCTCTAAACTCTTTCAGAAATTTTTGCTTACTTACATGTTGTTTTCAGATGGTTATAGTCGATTAAGTGACTCATATAATTTGGCCTATGTCGGACGAAAACATACGACACTTTAAAACATTTGAGACTTGTTGTACATGTCAATATGGTTATCAATAGTCTCGATAGGACCAATAACTGACTTACATGTGTGTTATTTGTCGTATTTGTGATTTATATTTGCAGGATAATGGCCATGTACAACGATTCACAGAAGAAAATGGAAAAAGCTTTGCAGCTAATCAAGGAGGAAGGACTGTCATTCAGGGATGCTGCTGGACAGTGTGCAATACCAAAAAGCACCATATATGATCATTTCGCTGGCAACGTTAAAGGGTACAAGCGTGGTCCTGCCACAGTCTTGACAGAAGCAGAAGAGAACATGCTGGCCAATTGGGCAGTGGAGATGGTCAAAATAGGATATGGACGAACACGGCAACAAATAACAGAGATGGTGAAGGCGATACTGGATAAAGATGAAGACCAAATCCTTTTTCGGATAATCGACCTGGGAAAGACTGGTGGTATGGATTTTTGCGTCGTCATCCCAACCTTACTATGCGCTCACCAGAGCAATTACAAGTTTCACGTGCATCCGCCTGCAGCAAGCAAAGACTTGACAAATGGTATAAAGACTTTGATGGCTTTCTTAAAGAGCATGATGTCAAGAACCCTCAACAAATCTGGAACGCTGATGAGAGTGGTTTCTCACTCTGTCCCAAGTCTGGACGGGTGCTTGCATTGGTTGGAACGAAAGATGTCTATCAAGTGACTGGAAACAGCAAAGAGCAGATAACAACTTTGTGTGCCATTAGTGCAACTGGAAGTGTGGTGCCACCAATGCATGTCTTTCCCGGGAAGCGTTTCAAGATTGACCCAATGATCAACTGTGTACCAAATGCCTTTTTCGGAAAGTCAGACAAAGGATGGATGACAGCAGAGCTTTTCTATCAGTGGCTGTCTAAGCATTTCATCCATCATGCTACCATTCGTCCCCTTGTTTTGCTGATTGATGGCCATACTTCCCATATTGATATTAGTACAGCAAAACTGTGCCGTGATAACCAGATTTTACTGTATTGCCTTCCTCCTCATTCATCTCATATAACGCAACCCCTCGATGTGGGGTTTTATGGCCCTTTGAAGACTAACTGGAAGAAAGCTGTTTCATCTTTCACCCTTGGCAACGTTGGTCAAAGTGTGACCAAGTACCAATTTGCTGCAATATTCAAAGATGCATGGGAGAGCACAGTCAAAATGTCCACTATTGTGAATTCGTTTCGTTTTGCTGGAATCTGGCCTGTCAACCCTGACGCAGTCAGAGAAAGCAAGATAGCTCCAGCTGCAGTCTATCAGGTTTGTCAAGAAGATTCAGCTTGCAAGCAAGGTACTGACAGCGGGAAGAAGGAATCAACCGAGCTTATTATGAATACCATCGAGACATCTCTAAGTTCTGAGACCAAACGCAAGTTTGAGACACGTTATCAAGAAGGATACGATTTAACTCATGATGAGCTGTACAACGTTTGGTCAAAACTGAAAGCACTGACGCTCCATGATGATGTACAAGAGGATCTAGGGCATAATGACAGCGAAGATGACCCTTTTGATCTTGGAGGCCAAGGTCAAATCTCTGAAGCCTTCAAGGAATCCCTTGTTATCCCCAAGTCCATTGTCGGAACTAAGAAGAAAACCCGAGGACCATCAACCATGCCACCACACATTTCGGGCGATGAAGTGATTCAGCTGATGGAGGAAAAGCTAGAGAAAAAGAAATGTGATGAAGACTTAAAGAAAGAACGCAGGGAAGAGAAACAAGAAAAGCAAAGAGTGAAGGAAGCAGAGAAGAAGCGCCGAGAGTACAAAGTGAAGAAAAAATGCAAAAAAGACGAGGAAGTAGCAAAAATTATTGAGTGTCCTGTATGCTATCGAGGAGATGATGAAGAGGGAAACTGGATATGCTGCGATTTGTGTGATACATGGTATCACACAGAATGTGTCAACATCACTCAAAGTGAACATTTTCTCTTGAAAGAAGATGACTGGTATTGCCACAAGTGTATTGATAACTAGTCTTGAGTCAGTCTTCAAACTACATACTGTAGCTGCATCATTTATTGTGTTTCTGTTGTTTGTTCTTGCTTTTATTTTATTATGTTATGTTTTTTATTTACCAGCTATTTCTGTACCTTTTACACTATTATAATCTTTGACTAATATACGTGATTACAACGATTGCATTATGGTTTATAGCGCTTGAAACGAATTTCCGGTTATACCCGCCAATGTCCGTATACTAAAGATGAGCGTTAATACGTTTTTTCAAGCTTTTCTTCAGTTGGTAATAGGCGAAATGATTTTAAATGGTATCTCTGGAATCATCGAATATGTGGCTCGGTATGTGAGAGTTTGGGTATTTACAGCGTCTTTATATTTGTGCTAGGATTACGGTAATCGTAAGGTGTCCGAATATACCCCACTGTACCCTATAATATTATAGAGTAAAGAATCAATGATCGGACGCCACCTTTATTCGGACAGATAAAATTGGCTATTTCTCGAAAGCTATAAAACCTACCGACTCCTAATAAACTTTGTTTTATAGGCCATTACATGTAGTCGTATAATAAGTAAGATCCTCATAGCTTATCGCATGGCTCTGCTAGAGTCGATCGAAAGAGTCGCCCGATATTCGGACAAAGGAATGAGGTTGGACCTCACTACAGAGTGAAGAAACAACGAAGAACCCGGAAAACATCTGAAAGTATAGCTGTATATTGAGTAATAACGACATTCAGCCTATATAAATTCCCTAAATAGTATGAATTCGTCGGCTCCGAAATTTGGTCTTTCATAGAGGGTTAGATAATAAGTAGACATGTACAGACATGTGGGAGTCGGTAGCTATAGGTTTTATAGTTTTCGAGAAATAGATAATGTTCAAAATATGGCTAAACCTATACATAGGTCCACACACATGGCCAAATGCATACACACGCATGCACTCATGCACACATGCACACACACGCACACACCCACAAACACACACACACACACACACACACACACACACACACACACACACACACACACACACACACACACATGCTGACCACTTATGTGGCTTAACATAATATATACACATCCACAAATCTGTAGGAGCGCAGTGTTTCATGGAGTGTAGTGCTCTTACTGGAGACCATGATAATGAAGTATTAATGATGTTTATGAGACTCAGTCTACCCATTCTTCGTGTGCTATCCATTGAAGATATAAATGGCCTTGACAGATTTATGTTTCCATGCACTTGTATATAATGTATGTATACTACATATAAACAATTGCTTACATATATACTTGCAAGTAATTGCTGTCTCTATTAAGTACACAGTTATGTGGTAACCGTTATAGCTACATACCTATGGTACGTGTCAAAAGTATATAGCACACATCAATTAATGAAGCGACATGCAGAAATCCCCTGACTGACCATAATTGATTAGCTTGGCAACTAAGAGTTGAACTAATCTTGAAGTGAGAGCCACAAACCAGCCTCCAGCATAAAATTGAATGCTATCTGCAAAGTCTGCATCAACAAATAATGTTGCTGAAAAAAACATGCAATAGACAAAGCCTGCAGAAAAATGAAGCCTTTTATCCAGTCAGAGAATTGCAGTTATGCTTGAATTTTGCATTTTACTTTGTTCTTGACTGGTTTTGTCCTACATTGAATATATTACTGCATACTTGTTGACAAAAATACTCATCAAAGTCAGTTGATCTATGGAGAAAATGCACACCATTTTCTCAGTAGATTAACTGACCACTACTTCTACTGCATATACACGTCTGTAGTTTTTGGCAGTGGATTGACACGAAAAATTACACATTTCTGTTGACACGTACTATTCACAAGTCTGTAGTTTGATTTTTTGTGATTCATTCACATCCATATCACTTCTCAAGACAAGTTATAGCTCATTAATAATTATTTTAATAAGTATGTGTGCACTTATATACTTTCGTATGTGTGTGTGTGTGTGCGTGCGTGCGTGCGTGCGTGCGTGCGTGTGTGTGTGCTTGAAATTCATCAGTTCTTGTCTTTCTTGAATGTTAGTTAGAAGCTAGGAGTAAGCATTCCTCTACATACATTGTGGTCATTATTCTACAAATGATACCCAGTGTATTTGCGTAATTATTTAGGAGTATGAAAGATTGCAGCAGCTGTGATGAACAGGAGAGCTACAGCAAAGTTCATTTGGGATGTAATATCCACTATGAACACAGGTTGGTTAACGCTATTTCTGCATGCATAGGGATATGATTACAGTTGATAAGTTACATTGGATTTACTCCAGTAGTGTCCTTTCAACCTTATTGTTTAGATCTTGAGGTGCTCCTAATTTGTTGTAGCACATTTCTATGGGGTGTTCAGATTCCCACAACTTTGTTCGATCTGTATATATGTCCAGTGTTACACATGCACTTTTGGTGTGATTCTATTTTGTATGGTTACTACATTATTTTCAACGTAATCTATATTTCAGTGTCTTATGTATGATCATAATATTATTGCATAGTATATATTATATTCATTATGTATGTAATATATTATAGGTACGTAAGATATCCTGGGTGAGAGAATAATATTGTGTTATTGGTGTACCAGTAAGTATTTTTCAGAAAACCTATTGTTACAAATGGGCAATACGTGCTCTAAGGAAATAGTTGGTACTACATTGATGGTATGTACTAATTCAGTTACCTGTTCTATAAGGAAGCTTTCTGACTACTATATTGTGTATGTACAGTCATACATACTTTGATCATGCTCGTTCTGTTTGAGTGAATTCATTAGTACATTTCAAAGGCCTATTATTTGAAACGGTCAATACTTTGATATTCAATGGATATTCAATACGGTCAATACTATGATTTTAAACTGTTATTGCTCATAATGTTGTGTGTAGTACTATTATATAGCTTTACACAGTAATAGTAAAATGCATGTGATCATCTAGTGAGATTTCATAATATTATGCTTAGCCTATTGATAATAGAGGCAAACATTTTGTAATGTCAATCGGAAGCTTTCTTTAATTACTATAGAGAAGGGGTGAGGACTCATTCCTCTTCATACTTACTCTACCACAAATAACATTCCATGCATTTGTGTAATTAATCTGTAGTTACTGTAATAAAACGCAACAACTACTCGGTATTCCCCTGCCCCCGGAATTACCGCAGAACATGCTACTTACTTGGATTAACATCCCCACTTCAGAGTACAAAGAAGTTACAGAACCCATACATTCTGATGTACAGTTCATTTTGGGATGCAATATCTACTATGAACACAGGCTGGTTAACACTATTCATGCATAAACAGGGCTATGGTTGCAGTTGCTATATAAGTTTCATTGGAAACCCCAAGCAGTATTCTTTCACCCTTATTGTTGAGGTCTTGGGGGTGCTCCTAATTTATTGTGGCACATATGGGGGTGTTCAAATTTCCACAGTTTTAGTCACACTTGTTCCATCTGTATGTGTCCACTTACACACATGCACTTTTGGTGGGATTCTAATTTGTATGGGTACTACATTGTTCTTCATCTGTATTTTAGTGTTTTATGTGTGATATATTACATATAGGTGTGTAAGACAGACTAAGAAGTGGGAGAATATGCTATTGGTGTACCAGGAAGAAGTTTGTCAGGTAACCTATAGTTACAAATGGACAATATCTGCTGTAATGAAATAGTTGGTACTACGTTAATTTGAATAACTTTATCCTGCTCTAAGCAAGCCTCTATTTGTGTACAGTTATACATACCTTGATCGCACTATACATCCTGTTTGAGTGAATTCATTAGTCACTGTGGTACATTTCAATGGTCAATTATTTGAAATGACCAATATTTTGGCCTTATCCGTGATTTTCAGCTGCTCATAATGTAGCACATAATACTGCTATATACTTCGTACAGTTACTGTAATAGTAAAATGCATATGATCATTTAGTTATATTATTACTAAATTAAATAATATAATTATACTATTAATAATAGAGGCAAGCATAACTTGAAAGGGGATGTAGCGCTTTCAGTTTGAGGTTTTAGTCTTGCTATACTCGACTATTTTCGTCAGATCTAGATAAGGTTACCTTTTATGATTTCATCATGGCGGAGGTGGGGAGGTTGTAGTCTCGCTTCTCTATATATCTCGATTATTTTCATCGGATAACGTTACCTTTTCATGAGTCCCCAGTGAAGGTCCAAGGCTCAGAAGAACCTTCGCTGAAGATACGTTAGGTGATGCTCCAGCGCACGAATTGTAGCCCAATTTCTAATTCTCGGCGTTTTGAAATAGGCCATCGTTCCTCGCGCGATCTAAATCAGTATTATACAGGTTGTGAACAAAGTTCATAATCTCCCTATGATGATAGCTAGCTATAATTATACGTAGGCCTAAGTCATAGAGGGAAAATGGCTGAGGAAAATCTATTGATTCAGAAATGGCTGCCCAATTCGATGTCCCGACTGACATAAGGAGAAACTCTTATAATAGGTTGGATGAAATGGAAGAATTGCCGAAATAGAATTTTAGATATATTTTTCATTATTTTAGTGATACTTGCCAGCCGTCTTTGGTGGATCAAGGATCCTGAGGCCATCAGAGACCGAACACTGGGTAGCTTTAGTTGCGTATCTCTCGCCATTTAGCCACTTATCATAAATATTATCTGTACCTTATCTTGTACCACACGCTGACCTACTTTCATCAATGTGCACGAATAACGACTTATTGGCATTGTGTTTAATCGATCGACAATTTTCGTCCAAAGACTGAGTTGCACCTGCGCCTAAATTGTGCATTTTATACCTGGGTGATCTCAATCTGACTCCTCTATGGGATATGGAAAACAGTTAATTTTTCTAAACAACTGGGTAATAAATTCATTGCTGCAGTTAGGCATAGGATTCCCCGGCCCCTGGAACTACCAAAGAACATTCCAGCTCCTTGGATCCACTTCAGGGTCCTCAGAAGACATTGAACCCATTCTGACATACGGTTCGTTTTGGGATGTAATAATAATTATCTACAATGAACATGGGGTGTTCAACACCATTCATGCATGCATAGTAATACGGTTGCAGCTGCTTAAAGTTAATACATAGAAACCCTCTAGCTGAATCCTTTCATGTGCGTACGTGTGTTTGTGTGTGTGTTGTGTGTGTGTGTGTGTGTGTGTGTGTGTGTGTGTGTGTGTGTGTGTGTGTGTGTGTGTTGTGTGTGTGTGGAGTAAGTTTGTCAGCATGCATACATGTGTGATTTGTGTGTGCATGCGTGTGTGCGTGCATGTGTGCGTGCAAACATGCATGATTAAGCTTAGCCTAATAAATTCCTACCGTTGAACATAGTTGAAGGCAATTTTGAAAAGATTATCAATGTGGATTTTGAATGGATTAATCTTTGATTAACATCCCCACTTCAGGGTCCCCAGTAGACATTGAACACATTCTGATGTACAGTTTATTATGGGATGTAATATCTACTATGAACACA
>OZ026551.1:2059017-2061517 GCA_964020155.1 Chondrilla cf. caribensis | reverse complement strand
TGTATATATAACCCTATTAAGCGCCTTGAATCCAGCAAGGGTTAGGTACCACATACTGAGATGGGAAGTTAATGTACATCCACAGTTAGATCTTCTTAAAATATTGCCATGACACACCACCATTCCCATGAGCTATGCAAAAAGATGCTCAGTGTTATTTCCCTACACCTTCCCATACATCCAAAAATTCATCAAGCACCACCAAATATTGCAAGGGTTAGGGACCACATACAGAGATGGGAGTTAATTCCTAATTTAGTATACATCCACTGTTAAATCTCCCTAAAATATCATGTTGACAAAGTTATGTAAGGAGGTGCTTAGAATGTGCTAGTTGTTATATCTCCTATACCTTCCCATACATTATTATGTTAAGCACCTCCAAATGTAGCAATGGACAGAGACTACATACGGAGATAAAAATTGTTTCGTAAGTTAGTATACATCACAGTTAGATCTCCTTTAAATATCCTGATGACACACCACCTTTCCCATGAGCTATGTAAAAAGATGGTTATAGCATTATTTCTTGTACAATATCCCGGCGTGGATAAAAAATTATCAAGCACCTCTGAATATAGCAAGGGTCAGGGACCACATACGAAGATAGGAATATTTAATTGTTTCCTAAGTTAGAATATGTCCACAGTTAGGTCTCCCTAAAATATCATGTTGATACGTCCCCGCTCCTACAAGGTATGTAAGAAGGTGGTTAGCATAATATACCTTCCCATACTTAGAAATATTAAGGGTCGACCTCCAAATGTAGTAAGGGTTAGAGAGTACATATGGAGATGGGAATTGTTTCATAACTTAGCGTGTGTCCACAGGTAGATCTCTTAAGATGTCATACTAACATGCCCCCTCTCTCTTGAGCTATGCAAGAAGGTACTTAGCATTATTTCTCCTATATTTTCCCATACATTAAAAAATTATCAAGCACATCTGAGTATAGCAAGGATTAGGGACTACATGCAGCGATGGGAATTATTTCCCAAGTATACGTCTGCAGCTAAGAAATCCTAAAATATTATGCTGACATGCCTCCTCTCCCATGCACTATATATAAAGGTGCTTAGCGTTATTTCTCCTATATCTTCCCGTAGATTAAAATTATATTAAGCACCTCCAAATGTAGCAAGAATTAGGGACCACATAAGGAGATAGGAATTGTTCTTAAGTTAGTATACATCCACAGTCAGATCTCCCTGAAATATCATGTTGACACGTGCCCTCTTTATTGAGCTATGACAGAAGGTGCTTAGTATTATTTCTCCTTAGGCTATACCTTCCAATTAAAAAATATTTAGCAATTTTGAATATAACAGGGGTTATGGACCACATATGGAGGTGGGAATTGTTCTTTAGTTAGTATACATGCACAGTCAGATCTCCCTGAAATATCATGTTGACACGTGCCCTCTTCATTGAGCTATGAAAGAAGGTGTTCAGTATTATTTCTCCTATATATACCTTCCCATTTAAATAATATTTAGCATCTTTGAATATAGCAAGAATTAGGGACCACATATGAAGATCCACTGTGACAGCAAGGTTACCCTAAAATATCAGGTTGGCATGCCCCCTCTTCCATGAGTTATCACACACACACAGGCACACGCATACATATAATAAACGTACGCTTAATCTTCAATTTTCTTCTAATTTACTGCCTGGGAGTAAATTAATATTTCTCCAGCAAATGAACACACACATACACATGTACAAAACTGGTAAGCAGATAGTACACTTCCCATATGTGTGTTACTCATTGTCGATTTTTGGAAAAAGTTTATAGCACTGTCAATTTGAAATGTTAACCTCCTGAAACTTCTTATAATTAGTCCAATAACACAACGTAAAACAGTCACTAGAATGTGTCTCAATCATAACTAGAAGTTTTGTGGAGTGAAACACTTTTTGTGTATGTCTGTGATTGAATCTTTGGAATTTGGGTCTGTATACTATCTGTTAATCCTGTGTCAATTTTAGATTAATTGGATTGGTATAACTATGACTTTCCTCATCTGTGCACAATTCCTGTTTTGGCTAAAATGAAGTCCAATGGGATTTACATGGCTGAGATAAGGCCCAATGGGATGTGATGGTAAAACTGGATTCACAAATTGATCACTGAGTTATACATGTGTTTGATGAAAATCCTTTTGTACCACTGAGTGTCCCATTATATTCACACTATTCTGTAATTGTCATGGAGTACACCTAGATGGTTAGTGGAAGGTAGGATCCTGCAGAGTAGTTAGCCAATTTGTTAAATTGCAACATATTGTTAAGGTCTTATCCAGTAGTACTAGATATTATAGGAGAAAACTGAATATTGCACAAATAACGTCTATACTTGTATTTGATAGCCCTGTGGAGTATCATCTAAGTCACATTGTTATGTTATTACTGCAGCATGCAATTTTAAAATAAATGACAACAAATGCCATTAACGATTCCTGACCACCTCCTCACCTGTTAGAATGGTGGCAATGGT